>CM069142.1:11114848-11349848 GCA_035221665.1 Okamejei kenojei
CCATTGTTAAGGCTCTGCTCGAGGAAAGTGAGCTTTTGAAAAGACATCTCTTTGATCACATAACATGTGGATAGAAATGTTCAACAGCTACTTTCAGATGCAGAGAAGTGTGTTCAGCTCAGGCTGAACAATTACTAATCTTGTGATGTGGACTCGTTACGAAGAAGATGGCGGTCAGCGTTCTGCAACAGAACACAAGGAGGTAAACAAGCGAGGTAGTATATACGAGCAGGTAGGTACTCTGCGCTCCCAGCCCATGAGTCGAGCCACTTTGCTGGCTGAAACATACACGGCGCGATGTGACCACGGCGGTCACTCCCTATTGTCCTTAACACGGGCAGCGCACCCTAGCCACAAGCAAGTTCTCACTACGCATCGGCTGAGGCTCCATATTATCCTCAACACAACTTTTTCCCCTTTCCCACTAGTGCGTTCCCTCCCTACATTTCTCATTACTCAAAACATGCCACACGAGTTTTAAACCCCCAGCCGAAGTGATAAACCCACCACCTGGTGATATCAATTAAACAGTTATTCTAAAGAATCCACACCACCCACAAAGAATGCAAAAGATACGACACGTTTGCAAAAAATACTAAAATATCACTTGTTCCAGCACTTGGAACAAAGGGTAAAACTACAAATCAAATTAACGAACAGGGGGGGTGGGTGGAGGCGTAAATTACAGATAACCTCTTGCCACTCGACCTACCAGACTTCCTTCCGCAAGCCTTTAACTCAATTGCAAGTGACGAGCGTTGCGTTTGGACGAGGCTGTTATATGGGGTGTATGCAAATCCCCCGTGGCTTTAACACCGCCCTTTGTGAGAACTTGTTGGCTCTGTTCGCTATTCAATGGCAACGTGTTCAATGGCAACGCGGGGACTGGTCGAAAGGGGTGTTGCCGGCTGCAATAAGCGAGTTCGGTATTCCATCTGTGCATGCCCAGGTCAAAGGTCACTCTGCATAATCATTGCTGGAAGCAGTGGAGCTGTGAACATATAAACCTTCATTTCATCCATTTTCTTTGATTCTTCTAGATAAGAAAATAATGCTTTCAAACTATGAATTATTTATATTTATTGGTCCTTTGTAAAAAGCTACAATGATTTTGTCGTTTTTATTGCTTTATGCTTCGCTGAGTGAGCGAGATCGTGCTCGTCCATGGTCATGGTCGGGCTCGGGACCCCGGCGCTGCAGGCGCTGTTGTGTTGCCGCTGGGTGTCCCGTCCCTGTCCAGGTGTGCCTTAGAGATCGATACTGGGCACATTGCTGTTTGTGGGTGACATCACCAAATTGGATGAGAATGTACGTGGCATGATTAGTAAGTTTGCAGACAACATCAAAGTGGGTGGTGTTGTAGAAAGCGAAGATGGTTTTCAAAAATTGCAGCAGGACCTTGATCAGTTGGACTGAGAAATGGTTAATGGAGTTTAATAGAGTTAAGTGCGAGGTGTTGCATTTTGGAAAGATAAACCAGGGCAGGACCTACACAATGAATGGCAGGACTCCGGGGAGTGTCGTAGAGCAGAAGGATCGGCGAGTGCAGGTACAAAGTTCCACGAAATTGGCGACACAAGTAGATAGGGTGGTCATGAAGACTTTGGATCATTGGCCTTCATCACTCAAGGTGTTGAGTATGGGAGTTGGGATATTATGTTACAGTTGTATAAAAAATTAATGCTATGTTGGGACTATGGTGTTCAGAGTTGACCCCCCTGCTATATTCTGCACTACAATGTTACACCATCCTGCTGTTCTGTACGTTGTATTTCTCATTGTGATTTCTCAGGAAGAAACCGCAGATGCTGGTTTACACTGAAGATAGACACAAAATGCTGGAGTAACTCAGCGGGACAGAACGCATCTCTGGATAGAAGGAATGGGTGACGTTTGAGGTCGAGACCTTTCTTGAGACTGGTCTCGACCCGAAACGTCACCCATTCCTTCTCTCCAGAGATGCTGCCTGTCCCGCTGAGTTACTCCAGCATTTTGTGTCTATCATTGTGAATACTGTTTACCCTGTGGTCTTCAAGTGAACAAGGAATTTCACTGTTCCCTCCTTTATATGATAATAAACTAAACAAAATTAATCCAATAAATGTCCATTGTTAAGGCTCTGCTAGAGAAAAGTGAGCTTTTGAAAAGACATCTCTTTGATCACATAACATGTGGATAGAAATGTCCAGCATCTCCTTTCAGTGCTCAGCCATTACTCCACAGAGAGCAAGATCCTCACTGGCACACTGGAATCACTGGCTCACGACCACTCTACATGGAGAGGCAGATAATTGCAGAATGGTACCGAGTATGTTATAGCTGGGAGGCTCCCTACAGTCACAATATCCATTTTGGACAAACAGTGGGCAACAGAGAACATAAGAAGCAACACACAATTGTGCAATGAATATGTGACCTCAGTTTGCATAGACATGAAAATCAAGTTATTTCTTGTTATTATTCTTATTTCCTTATATTCTGTTCCTCTAATAACCTCTCTCACCTTTTCCTCTTTTCTGCTTTTTGGTTTAGTTTAGAGATACAGGGTGGAAACAGGCCCTTTGCCCACTGAGTCCGCACCGACCAGCGATCCCCGCGCATTAATACTATCCTATACACTAGGGACAATTTACATTTATACCAAGCCAATTAACCTGCAAACCTGTACGTCTTTGGAGTGTGGGATGATACCGAAGATCCCGGAGAAAACCCACACAGGTCACGGGTTGAACGTACAAACTCCGCACAGACAGCACCCGTAGTCGGGATCAAACCCGGGTCTCCGGCGTTGCAAGCGCTGTAAGGCAGCAACTCTGCTGCTGTGCCACTGTGACCTCCCTCTATCGTCTTGTCTTCATTTGGCCACCCGCATGAATGCTATTTGATTTTCTTTTCTTCGACAAACCAAAGCAAGGATTTCCAACAAACTGAAGCACGGATTCTTTGTTTTGTGAGGATATTTCAGTGTTCAAATGCCTCTTCTCCACTGAAAAGGACAGGCTCAGGGTCACATGATGTTGCAGCGAATTCATCCAGATAGCAACCTGCCCAGGCTGTCTGTTAAAGAGTTCAATTCCCTGAAATCACCTCTAACACCTGCTCAGGCTGGATGGCTGAAAGCAGCAACACAGGCTACTACTTTGCCTTATCTTCTTATCGAGTCACAGATTAGAAATTGTTCAGCCAGAGCTGAGCACACTTCTCAGCAGCTGCATACAATGGCGTCTTGCGCTTCTTGTGTTCTCATGTTCACAAGTTACAGGAGTAGAATTAGGCCTTTCGGCCCATCGAGTCCGCTCTGCCATTCAATCATGGCTGATCTCTGCCTTCTAATCCCATTTTCCTGTCTTCTCCCCATAACAATTGACACCCGTTCTAATCAAGAATTTGACTATCGCTGCCTTAATGAGCGATATTTTATCCTCTGACTTGGCCTTCACAGCCCACTGTGGCAATGAGTTCCACAGATTAACTACCCTATGACCAAAGATGTTCCTCCTCACTTCCTTTCTAAAAGAGCACCCTTTAATTCTGAGGCGATGACTTCTGGTCCTAGATTCTCCCACCAGTGGAAACATCCTCTCTACATCCACTCTATCTATGGCTTTCATTGTTCTGAAAGTTTCAAATGAGGTCCCCCCTCAACCGTCTAAACTCCAGCGAGTAGAGGCCCGGTGCCATCAAACGCTGTCTGAGCGCTCTCCACAGCATCCTTCTGCCTGTGAAAACGACATTCTCTGGAGTGAACTGGGGGCGATCACTGTGATCATCGGCACCCATCACTTACAAATATTGTGTTCATTCGTGTAGCCCCTAGCTCCGTAGATGACATAATGAGGGGGGACCCCATTGAAACTTGCCAAATGGTGAAAGGCTTGGAGTGGACCTGGAGAGGGTGGTTCCATTAGTGGAAGAGTCTAGGACCAGAGCTCATAGCCTCAGAATTAAAGGATGTTTCTTTCGGAAGGACATGAGGAGGGATTTCTTTAGACACAGGGTGGCGAATCTGTGGAATTCATTGCCACAGAAGGCTGAAGAGGCCAAGTCGATGGATATTTTTAAGGCAAAGATAGATTGAGTCTTGATTAGAACGGGTGTCAGGGGTTATGGGGAGAAGACAGGGGAAATGGGTTGAGAGGGAAAGATAGATTGAATGGCGGAGTAGACTTGATGGGCCGAATGGCCTCATTATACTATCACTAATTACTCTGACAGTGTTTGGATCAAGGTGTTGCCATATGGTCTAGTGCTTATTTTCCTATTTTCCTGCCATCCCCCCCATAATCCTTGACACCCATATTAATCAAGAATGTGTCTATCTCTGCCTTAAAAATATGCACTGACTTGGCCTCCGCAGCCTTCTGAGGCAATGAGTTCCACAGATTCACCACCCAGCTCAAAAATCTCATCCACTCAGCTGTGATCTATGGCCCAACTAATGGATTCAATGAAATATGATTCCTTCCGAGACTGGATGCTTCCAAACCCATGAATGGCGATGGAGGATTGCTAGCTCTATTTGTGAGTGTGGGCATGCACTGCAATCTGCAGACCATCTCCTTCAGTTCAGACCTATCTCTCCCTCCTAACCCCATTCTCCGGCCTTCTCCCCGTAACTCCTGTACTAATCAAGAATCTATCAATCTCTGCCTTAAAAAATATCCTTTGACTTGGCCTCCACAGCCTTCTGTGGCAATGAATTCCCCAGATTCAGATGGAATTTTGGAGGGTGGTAGTCTCAGAACTGGATCCTCAGTCTCTTCCATGTGATCTTGAGCAATGACTGTAACCAGTCAACTTGGCTCATGAGGCTTTGGTTTAATGATTGTCGCAGAAGGCAGCGCACTAACAATTGCAGCTCTCCTTCCTGAGTGCCTGGCATGTGAGCCTCGTTGGCTAATGATGTGACATCGCTGTTGGGCAGAAGAAGGCTGGGTTGTTCAAAGATGCTCCTCCCGGCTCTTCCTGGGTTAATTCACTGGATCCTCTACATCTGCCGGAGCAAACAGATACTGTATGTGTTGACAGTAACATCAGTACGATTGTTAGTGTCGCTCTCCTACAATAATGCATTGAAATGTCAGCCGACATTACCTTCTCCAGTTTGTGGCCTGGATTAAACACACAATGTTCTACTTTTTAAGATTAGAAAGATATGAACAAAACCAACTGCAGCTTTGCAAATCACATTCAACAAATTCAAACAATTGCTGAGGAAATATCTGTGGTTTGGACTTACTCAGGAGAGTACATTGTGTATCAGACAGCACAGGTAACAGCATGTTTGCCCGCAGATGGAGTTGGCAGTGACAATCCCGGCTAAATTCTGGGCTATGACTAAATGTCCTGCAGTTTTTACGTTGCTGCTTTTTGAAGGAGTTGCAAAACTAAGGCCTCAGTTAGTTGTTTCATTGGTTCCAGTCGTTCTTAAAGAGAAGACAGACACAAAAAGCTGGAGTAACTCAGCGGGACAGGCAGCATCTCTGGAGAGAAGAAATGGGTGACGTTTCGGGTCAAGACCCTTCTTCGGACTTCATGAGCTTCCTGGATAACAGTCCATCCTCATTCAAGACCATTCAAACAGAGACACGAACTGCTCAAACAGGTTACATCTGCTTATGCAATGTTGCTGATGGGCTCTGGGGAGTGTTGTAGAGCAGAGGGGATCTAGGAGTGCAGGCACATAGTTCCTTGAGAGTGGTGACACTGGTAGATAGGGGTGGTCAAGACCGCTTTCAGCACATTGGCCTTCATCAATTAAGGTACTGAGTATGGAAACTGGGACGTTTTGTTACAGTTGTACAAGACATTGGTGAGGCCACAGTTGGAGTATTGTGTTAAGTTCCAGTCATCCTGTTATGAGGAAATATGTTGTTGAGCTGGATAGAATGTAGACAAAAGATTTACGAGGATGTTGCCAGGACTTCAGAGCCTGAGTTATAGGGAGAGGTTGGGCAGGCTAGGACTTTATTCCCTGGAGCACGAGGATGAGGGGTGATTTTATAGAGGTGTATAAATCATGAAGGGAATAACTAGGTAGATGCACAGTCTTCCATCAGAATAGAGGAATCAAGAATCAGAGGTCACAGGTTTAAGGTGAGAGAGGAAAGATTTAATAGGAACCTTAGGGACAACTTTTTCACATGGTAGATATATGGATTCATCTGCCAAAAGATGTAGTTGAGGCAAGTGGCTTTACATTATTTAAAGACATTTGGACTGGTAATATGGACAGGAACGGTTTAGAGGGATATGGGCCAAACGCAGGATGGTGAGTAGCATAGATGGGGCATTTTGGTCGGCGTGGTTATGGCAATAAAAATCTTGCACCAGCATCACAGATCCACACATAAAACATCACAGAAATTGTACATGCATTCTACATGGGCTTACAAAAAGGCGACCATGCATAAAATCAAGATATTACTGCACAACACACTCAGAAAAAAGTCTAAGGTAGCACGAGGTAGTTCGTAGGATCAGTCTGAAGAAGTGTTGCCCATTCCTTCTCCCCTGAGATGCAGCCTCACCCGCTGAGTTACTCCAGCATTTTGTGTCTACCTTCGACTTAAACCAGCATCTGCAGTTCTGTCTTACACAAGTAGTTCATAGTGTTCCATTATTGAGATAACATTAGTCTTGTGTGTGCTGGTTCAAGAAACTGATAGTTGACTTTAGTTCAGTTCAGTTTAGTTTAGTTTAGTTTAGTTTAGAGATACAGCGTGGAGGACAGGCCCTTCAGCCCACTGAGTCCAAGCCGACCATTGATCCCCGCACACTAACACACACTAGGGACAATTTACACTTACAGCCAGCTAATTCGCCGATAAACTTGTACATCTTTGGAGTGCGGGAGGAAATCGAAGATCATGGCGAAACCCCACGGGGAGAACGTACAAACTCCGTGCGGACAAGCACCCATAGTCAGGATCGAACCCGGGCCCCTGGCGCTGTAAGGCAGCAAATCTACCGCTGCTCCATCATGCTGCGCTCTGTATGGGCACTGGTTGTAAGGCATGGATTGAACAATGGGGAATCCTTGGTGATAAATGCCATGAGGCATTTAGATGGTTTCAATGGTGTCGATAATTTTGATTGTTTATCACTTTAACATATTCAATGTGATGATGTGCATCATACATTCAAAGCTCCTTTTGCCCGTGCAAGTTCTCTCATCACTTTCCAACTGAACACGTGAAAGGCACCAGCCCAGCAGGTCATATGAGATTACATTTACTGGTATGCCTGCAGCTGTTAATAATAAGCTGTTGAAATGTTGAATAAGCTGTTGAAATTATAATCATTAGTCTGTTTAATATCTCAATTTTCTTTGATAATTCAATGTTAAAGATATAGTATGAATGGAATATATTTATTTCTATGATCCAGGGAAGTCAATGTCACAGAGGAAAAAACGTGTTTGGTGATCAGGTGGTTTATGAGCATACAAGTACTTAGTTCCTGAAAGCTAAGAATAAATAATAGCTCTGGCAAGGGTTCAGTAAGAATATGTTAAAGAAGGAACTGCAGATGCTGGAGAATCGAGGGGACACAAAAGACTGGAGAAACTCAGCGGGTGCAGCAGCATCTAAGGAGCGAAGGAGATAGGCGACGTTTCGGGTCGACCTATCTCCTTCGCTCCTTAGATGCTGCTGCACCCGCTGAGTTTCTCTTGCCTTTTGTGTACCTTCAGTAAGAATATAATGAGAAAATTATTTATATTGTTGAGAAAAATGAGAAAATTATTTATATTGTTGATCCTCAGTTAGATCAGCCACTGGTGTGTTCTGTTTATGTTTATTTGTTTATTTGTTAGCCCACTTATCATCCCAGTCATTGAGAGGAAATGTTTTGCGTACCAGCGGGTTACATTCGTGAGTTGAAAAGACCCCTTATCAGGATATTGACCTTAAAAACTTCACCCATTCCTTCTCTCCAGAGATTGCTGCCTGTCCCGCTGAGTTAAGGGCCTGTCCCACTTGGCCGTCATTTGCGCGTCATTTACGCGACATCATTTACGCGTCACGACGCACGACGCGCGTGGCATGACGCACACGTTTAATAGTTGTGTGGCTAAAACTCTGGGAATGGTTTGCCAGCAAGCACCATATAGATGACACCTGACAAGTGAGCACCTGGGTGTGGAGGAGAGTGACCTGTTGAGGTCAGTGAGCAAACTTCTATAATATCAACCCTTAAGTGTTACCAGAATGGTCTTTGCAGGAAAGACATTTGGGCAAAGTTCAAAGATATTGCAAGGCAATGATATTTAGTTTAGAGATACAGCACGGAAACAGGCTCTTTGGCCCCACCGAGTCCACACCGACCAGCGATCCCCATACGTTAACACTATCCTGCACACACTAGGGACAATTTTACTTTTATACCAAGCCAATTCACCTACAAACCTGTATGTCTTTGGAGTGTGGGAGGAAACTGAAGATCTTGGAGAAAGCCCATGCAGTCACGGGGAGAACGTACAAACTCCATACAGACAGCACCCGCAGTCAGGATCAAACCTGGGTCTCAGGCACTGTGAGCGCTGTAAGGCAGCAACTCTACCGCTGCGCCACCGAGCTGCCCTCGGCTCCGATGTGAATTCCTCATGTGAATCCAAAGTGGTTCCAACCTTTTAGCCACCTGTGCACGTACATGGGCATCAGGAAATGGCACAATCAGGTTTGCCTTGTTATGGAGAAGCAAGGATCTGGAGATGCTGATTTACAAAAAAGGGACAAAATGCTGGAGTAGCTCAGTGGGTCAGGCAGCTTCTCAGGAGAACATGTCTAGGCGACGTTTCGGGTTGAGGTCCAGCTTCAGACAGATTGCGGAGGGGGGGGGGGGGGGGGGGGGGGGGGGAGGAAGTTAGAAGAGAGGAGGAGCAGGACAATGCTTGGCATAAGGACCAGGGTAACTCTATCCTTGTTCTGTCTGGGTTGAGGATGAGGGGGAGGGGGAGTGAGAACAGAGCGACGATGGAGGAGACTCAGGTGAGGGACGCATCTTTGGCATCAGGGGGAAATCGTTTTCACTAAAGAAAGAGGACATCCTAGATGTCCCAGAATAGAAAGCCTCATCTTGGGAGCAAACGCAGCACTGATGGAGAAATCTAAAGTAGGGGATAGCATCTTTGCAAGAGGTAGGATGGGTGGAAGTGTAATACAAATATCTGAGATCTATTGATAGGTTTGTAATAGACATTGGCCTTTAGTCTCTCTCTGTGATGGTGTCAGAGAGAACAAGAAAGGGGAGAGAGATCAGAGATGAGGCAAGTGACTTTGAGGGTAGGGTAGAAGGTCGGGGTTAGGTTAACGGATTCAATGAGTTCCACAATGCAGTCATCAATGTAACAGAGGAAGAGTTGGGAGATGGTGTCAGTCTACGTTTGAAACAAGGACTGTTCAACGTAACAGACAAAAGGCAGGCATAGCTGGGGCCCATGAGATTACCCATGGTTAAGCCATTAACTTGAAGATAGAGAGAGTAGTCACAGCAGAGGTTTTTGAGGGTGAGGGACAATTTATGCAAGGCGGAGGAGAGTTTTAGTAGAAGGAAATGTACCGGGTCTCCATTCAAGGAATAGCCGGAGGGCAATGGGACTTTCCTGGAGGTGATTGAGGTGTAACGGCAGTGGACGGCCGTGGTATGGAGGCAATGAGAGCCAGGAAACTGAAAGGTATTGAGGAGTTCAAGAGCAATTGAGGTGTCTCAGATGTAGGTTTTCATTTTGTGTCAGAGATGCAGCTCGGAAACAGGTCCTTCGGCCCACTGAGTGCGCACTGGCCAGCGATCCTCGCACACTTATAACCATCCTACGCACGCACACTAGGGACAAGTTACATTGATACCAAGCCAATTAACCTACAAACCTGTGCGTCTTTGGAGTGTGGGAGGAAACCAAAGATCTTGGAGAAAACCCGCACGGTCACAGGGAGAACGTACATGCTCCGTACAGACTGCACCGTTCTCAGGATCAAACCCGGGTCTTTGGCGCTGTAAGGCAGTAACTCTACCGCTGAAGGGACTGGGTGGCGATATAATGAAACCAGGAGTTCAGTGGGGCAGGAGCAGGCAGAAGCAATGGGTCTGCCGGGCCAGTTCCGTTTGTGTTGTTTCGCTTAGCAGTCCTTCCTCTCTAAGGCATTGTTCTACATCAATTAACCATTGCTTATCACTTGATGTGATTATATTGTGGGGATGACAAAAAAATGATGTCTGCATTAATGTGTGACAACCTTATAAGTTATTATCAGTAAAACAAAGTCCACTTAAACGCCACGTCTACCATCATGAAAGTGATGCAGGCTGAACATAATGCGCTCGGTGAGGTATTGTTGTCCACAGGGGTTAATTGATGAGAGTCTGATTATTGGAAGACTAAATTGCAACATGAGATTTTTAGTCACTGATTAATGCAGTTACTGCTGCAATTACACATCATCTGGAAGGAATAATAAAAAAAACAATGAGGTTGGTATGCTTCTGTGTGTGCGGCTCAGAATGGAATAAACCCCATTTTAACATTCTCTTTACAAAGGCAGATACGGTAGTAAGATACTTCTGTGTGAGTTAGGACAGGTTATTTTTTATAAATTAGTGGGAAGTTCACCAACCCTGTTTCATATCATGAGTATCTCTAGTTCTGTTTCTATTAGCATTTAACACATTTAGAATAACACTTGCTTGCTGAAAGGGATCTATTCCACCCATTGTGTGGTTGCAATTTAGGAAGGAACTGCAGATGCTCGTTTACACCAAAGATACAAAATGCTGAAGTAATTCAGCTGGGACAGGCAGCATCTCTGGATAGAAGGAACGGGGGACGATTTGGGTCGAGACCCTTCTTCAGACTGATAGTCTGAGGAGAGGGAGACACAGAGGTGTGGAAGTGTAAAGTGTGTGAAAACGAGAGATCAAAAGAGATGCGGGTCAAGGAATATATAGATTAGATCATTGTTAGCTGGGGAACGTGACAATGAAGCATACAGAGATAAGATGTAACCAGCAGGACAGTGGGACTGTTCAGAGAACTAGTTGGGGGAGGGACGGAGAGAGTGGGAAAGCAAGGGTTACTTGAAGTTAGCAAAATCAATGTTCATACCACTGCCCAAGCGAAATATGAGGTGCTGTTCCTCCAATTATCACTGGCAGTGGAGGAGGCCGAGGACAGAAAGGTCAGTGTGGGAATGGAAGGGGGTGTTTAAGTGTTTAGTTAACGGGAGATCGGGTAGGTCTAGGGGGACTGAGCGGAGGTGTTCAGCAAAACGATTGCTGAGTGTGTGCCTGTTCTCGCCGATATATAGGAGTCCTCACCTGGAACAGCGGATACAGTAGATGAGGTTCATGTGTCGATTTGCCGTTACAGTGTAGGTATACGTATAACCCCTGTCTGGAAACCTTGTGTATTAATGATTTATTTAAAACAACTTTTGTTACTACAAATTAACAAACGTGTAATGAGCAGCCTGAGATACTATTCCTGTGTGTAAGCAATCAATCTTCCCTGATTGTGATCTTACTTCAAAACCTGACATGCAGGGAAGGGCATTGTAAAGGCAGTGGGGTTTACGAATGCTCAAGTCTTGAGCAACTCCTGTCGAGATGTCCATGAGCTCCAACAAGCACCATCTTCCTGCTGGACGTTTCCACTTTGCTGACATCTATTAAGCCTGAACATGTAAATATCATCCTGAAACCTCAACAGATCGACGAGCCTCATTCACATGAAAAATAATTGCAGTGCATAAATGACGAGTCAGCACAATAGAGGAAGGATGAGATAGCCCAAGAAAGCAAACAGAATTTATTTCTGTTCATTTTCTGCCACTTTAATTCTCCATCCTTACTCTCACTCTGACATATCTGTTTTCTTCCTGCAATATTGAATGAGGTACAAGGCCAGCTAAAGGAACAGCACAGAGTCATAGAGTGATACCACATGGAAACAGGCCCTTTGGCCCAACTTGCCCATACTGGCCAACATGTCTGAGCTACACTAGTCCTACCTGCCTGCGTTTGGTCCATATCCCTCCAAGCCTGTCCTATCCATGTGCCCGTCTAACTGCTTTTTAAACGTTGGGATAGTCCCTGCCTCAACAACCTCCTTCTGGTGTAAATAAGATCTTCTAAGCTTTCCCCAGTCTAGTTCAGTCAATACTGATTCAAGTACTGGAACAGCTAAACTTTATTTTTGGATAGAACAACGAATGCCCCTATACGATACCTAAACAACCTCGGGGATCGATCCTCGTATCTGTCTGGCCAAGCCCTTCAGCCTTGTGCATGCAGAAACACTCCAAAAGTTCATGCAGTCCCAAGCGCTCTTCCAGAAGATCGGCAAAGGACCTCGTGGTCCTTTGCCGATCTGCCTTTTATAGGTCCCCGAACCTTGAGGGGTCGAACTACAGAAGGGTGGTCTAATTACAATCCAATCAAACACATTAATTACAACAATACATTATTGACAGTTACACAGACCAATAACAGAATCTCCCTCACATTGTTGCAGGAGAAGCTTCCAGAAGGAGCTAGAACTTGAATAATGCAACATTTACCCTGAAATCCAAACAAACTGACCAGGGCTTAACATTTTAACCAATCAACACATAGCAGGGTAACTATCTAGCAACATTATTTACAATACATACAAGGCTCTTGCAGTGATCCAATCAATTTTATGCATTTAAGTTTGTTTGCAGCGTTTATATACATTTGATCAATTAAGGGGAAATGAGGAGAACACCTGGATCCTTCAGCCTTACATATCATTCTGATGCAGACTGGTTGGTGCCACCCACACCCAGTAAATTTCCACTGACAACGGTTAAGCAATTCTGACAAATGCAGGGATCCTCCATTTTATGGTGTCTTCAATTTGGTCAATGTTAACATTGGCAGCTTGTTCCATACACCCACCACCCTTTGTGTGAAAAGGTTACCCCTCAGAATCCTATTAAATCTTTTCCCCCTCACCTTAAACCTATGTCCTTTGGTCCATGATTGCCCTACTCTGGGCAAGAGACTCTGTGCATCTACCTGATCTATTAATTTCAAGATTTTATACACTTCTATAAGATCACACCTCATCGTCCTGTGCTCCAAGGAATAGAGTCCCAGCCTACTCAACCTTTTTCTATAGCTCAGACCCTCTAGCCCTGCACACATACACTCATGCACACAAGCACATGCGTACACACACCACCACCACCTCCCGCATGCATTCACACACAAACACTCACACACAAACACAAACTCACACACACTCACACACTTGCACACACACACTTACACACACACCCGCACACTCACACAGACTCACAAACACTCACACACATGAACATGTGTACACACACCCACATCCACACACACACTAATGCACACTAACACACACTCACTCACCCACACATGCACACTCACACACGCACACACTCGCACACACTCGCACACACTCACACACTCGCACACACACACACACACACTCACACAACGTGTACCCACACCCACATTCACCCACCCACACACACACACACACACATTCACACACTCACCAAACACTGACACACGTACACATGAACATCACATAACACACACTAACACACACTAACACAAACTCACTCACCCACACACACACTCGCACACTCACACACACACACACATTATCCTCTGCAAATAGCACTACCCTTTATTCTCTTTACCATTTCTGACAAAGGATGATTTGAAAAGTTAACTTTTGATCCACTGAGTGTTTTCAATTTGTTTTTTAAGAGGGGTTATTTACAACCATTTGCCAGGGTTGGAGAAATTTAGTTTAGATTTAGTCTTTACTTTAGGCTTGAGAGACACAGTGTTGAAACAGGCCTTTCAGCCCATCGAGGGACAAGCGATCACCCCATCACTAACACTATCCTACACACTAGGGACAATTTACAATTTTACTGAAGCCAATTAACCTACACCTGCATGTCTTTTGAGTAGCACACACACATACACACACACGCACTCACGCACTAACACACACATGCACACACCCGCACTCATGCACACCCGCACAGAGACACACCCACTCACACACACACTCTCACACTCACACACATGCACACACGCACCATAAGGCAACAAAACCTGTGGCATTAGAAACCATAGTCAAATGCATTTCATGGGATCGCGTGTGTCATGATGGACCAAGCTGATCACTGTGGGTGAGAATGCAGTAAATGTTTTAGGTGTCGTTCAAAGCAGCTCAAGTAAGTCAGGCTAACACCCCCTCTTCCTTCTACTATACCTGACCTTCATGTGCACGGGTTGATGGGATGCAGCACTACTGGCAAAACTATCTCTAATCATTCTGAATGGAGGAGCAGCTAACAAACAGCCACCTGGCTGGGTTTGCACTTACAACTTTTCTCCGAGATCTTTGGTTTCCTCCCACACTCCAAAGACGTACAGGTTTTGCAGGTTAATTGGCTTGGTAAATGTAAAAATTGTCCCTAGTGTGTAGGATAGTGTTAACGTGCGGGGATCGCTGGTCGACGCTGACCCAGTGGGCTGAAAAGCCTGTTTCCGCGCTGTACCTCTAAACTAAACTAAACTAAACTAAACTGGTTGAACCCACAGGTTTCCTTCCTCTTTGAGCCATTTTTACAACCAGTAGTTTCATGCTCATTATTACTGAGACTGGCTTTTCATTTCCAGGTCCATTTAAGGTCCATTTAACACCACAACTGCTGTGATGGGATTTGAACTCAAATCACTGAATTAATGGTTTACACCAGGGTCTAGCACCACAATGTAACAATATGGTTCCACAGCCTGTCTCAGGGCTTCAGTTCTAGAACTTCAAGGTTCCTCGACAGTTTCGTTAAAGCCTAAATGCAGAGGAGAAACAATAATACCTTGAGTCCATCCTCTCCTCCCTTGTCCAGTCCCTTCAGTCCCACATCCGCGACACCGCACGTGCCCTTCAACTCTTCAATAACTTTCAATGACTAAGCCTTCACTGTCCCATCTTTTCCATGGACATCCATTCACTTTACCCCTCTGTACCCCACCAGGAAGGTCTCAGGACTCTCCGGTTCTTCCTTGAACAGAGGCTCAATCACTTTCCCTCTACTAATGCTCTGCTCCCCCTGGAAGAACTTGTCCTCATCCTCAACAACTTCTCTTTTCACCCCTCTCACTTTCTTCAAGTTAAAGGGCTAGCTATTTGGAGTAGGTAGACACAAAATGCTGGAGTAACTCAGAGGGACGGGCAGCATCTCTGGAGAGAAGGAATGGGTGACGTTTCGGGTCGAGACCCTTCTTTAGACCGAGAGTCAGGGGAGACACAGAGATATGGAAGACACAGAGATATGAAGATTTGAAAGCTGGAGAGTAGAAGGATTCACAGAGGGGGAGCAGCGAGACAGGGTGTTCATAGATTCATAAGTTCATAGGAGCAGAATTAGGTTATTTGGCACATCAAGTCTACTCTGCCATTCAATCATGGCTGATCTATCTTCCCCTCCTAAACCAATTCTCCTCTCCATAACCCCTGACACCCATACTAATCAAGAACCTATCTATCTCTGCCTTAAAAATATTTATGGACTTGGCCTCTGCAGCCTTCTGTGGTGATGATGATTCACCACCCTCTTCATCTCCTTCCTAAAGGAAAGTCCTTTAATTCTGAGGCTATGACCTCTGGTCCTAGACTCCCCCACTAGTGGAAACATTCACTCTATCCAGACCTTTCAGAATTGCAGAACCTTGAGGAGATTTCACAGTGGAGCAGATGAAATGTGTAGGAAGCAACTGCAGGTGCTGTTTTACACCGAAGGTAACAGGCAGCATCTCTGGAGAGAAGGAATAGGTAACGTTTCAGGTCGAGACCCTTCTTCAGGTAATGTGCGCAATTCTGGTCACCCCACCTCAGGAAGAATGTGGAGGCTTTGGGAATGATGCGGAGGAGGTTTACCAGAATGTTGCCTGGATTAAGGGGGCATCAGCTACAGCAAGTGGTTAAAGAAACCTGGAGGTTGTGGGGAGACCTGGTAGAGGTATATACAATTATTAGAGGCATATATAGGGTAGCTGGTCAGAAATTGTTTTCAGGATGGAAAAATCATATATGGATGGAGGGGAGAGGGATTGGATTTTGGTAGAGGAAGAAAAAGAATTGGGCTTGACCCTGGGAGGAGAGTGAAGATTGGGACTGGCACAGTGGCAGAGTGGTAGACACACTACAGTGGTACACACAGTACTGTGGTACACTACAGTACAGTGGTACACTACAGCAGTTCACTACAGTATATAGCGTTGTTACAATAATCCCTGCCACCAGTTGCGCTCCAGGTCTGCCGACTGCTGTGGGCGGGACTCGAGAGGCTTTGGGGGGGGGGGGGGGGGGGGTGGGGGGGGGTGAGTAAACTACACGTTTTACA
The DNA here is from genome assembly GCA_035221665.1 of Okamejei kenojei. Lineage (NCBI taxonomy): Eukaryota > Metazoa > Chordata > Chondrichthyes > Rajiformes > Rajidae > Okamejei > Okamejei kenojei. The sequence continues at coordinate 11,131,267 of CM069142.1, forward strand.
TTGTTGTCAGGGAGGGATTTCCTCTTACAACAAGCTTTTGTTGTAAAGGAAATCCCATTCTGTCATACATTCCCGTTTTTTTTTTTCATCACATTGCTGATCTATTGAATTGCTGGATTTGAAAGTCGTGGCTCAAATTCAAGGCCTTTAAAATCACGGATTGCAAGTTCACGCTAAAACAAAAGGTATATAGGACGTTTATTTGACATCGCATCTAGTTTTTGGTGTAATTTAATTTGAATCTAATGATGCAAAATAAGTTAATTAGGCCATAATATCGGCAACATGATCCTTATCCGTATTGTGTAATTGTCTATCGGTGATGACTATTTTCATGCTAAGTGTTGAACATGGCCATGACGGATCTGTATGTATGTCTGTGTGAAACAGTCCTTGTGACAATGCTTGTCCTCGGTCACAGCTTTTGAGTTAAGTCAATAAAAAACAATAGGGAACAAGATGCTAATTTCCTAGTATGAAAAGACCATAACTTTTTAAATACTCAAGATATGAAAGTGAATTGGGTAAATATTAAAGGTGTGGTGGGGACATGTCGGGGTCACCAATTGTGGCGGGGACTGGCAGGAGCCCAGCCCAAAAATTAGTCGGACACAAGTGTGTGCTCTAGACAGTTTATTCTTCTGCATACAGCTCCCTACTCCTCAGCTGACATGGACGTTGCCCGGCCTTAATAACAATTCAGATGCCGACCCCATGACTCGCGCCTCCCCCACCAAGATGCTGCCCTCTAGAGCCGATGGTTCGTCATGACCTTGGGTTGCTATCAGGTGCCGCCACAACAGTTTTGTTTATGTTTTATCTGATGGGATAAATTACAGGCTTGAGTTTTTAAATCTCAAAATGTTGTAACATTCCTACAGTATAGTACAGTGGTACACTACAGTACTGTGGTATACTACAGTACAGTAGTACACTACACTACAGTACAGTAGTACACTGCAGTGGTATGCTGCAGCAGTTCACCACAGTACAGTGGTACAGTATAGTCTGGTACAGTATATTTCCCTCATTGTGCTTGTTAGGTACACCCCCCCCCTCTGGTGAATGCTATGTACTTAACTCTTTTGTTTCTCTCCTGAGTGCAGGCCCCGTGGCTGGGAGTCAGGAATCAAGGGGTTAAGGGCTCCTGTACCTGATTGGCCAAGCTGCGTTAGGTGACGGGTGACTCATCGGAAGCTTAAATACCAGAAGCTCCCAGAATTCCCTCTCTCGTCGTCGACCCTGACTCATGAACTGCAGGTGGCCTGGCCACATGGCATAGAACTTTGTGTATTATTACCTACATTTGTAAATTAATATTGAATTGGGACAGATAAGGGCTGACCTGAGGGTTTTCGTGTATTTTGTTTAAGGGTTATTTCCATTTAGGCAGGTTAGAGACTCTAGTTCGACGGCCCATTGCGAGCCTGGCTGGAGCACTGTTATCTTTGTTTATTAGTTTATTCTTGTCCTTGACTGGGTTGTTTGAATCAGGTTTGGGTTTTAACAAAATAAAATGCTATTTTCTTGAACTTGAGCCTGGTTTTTGACTATGTTACGCGGCTCTGAAGTACCTGCATTCGGGAGTCGTAACAGTGCTTGCCCGGGCCAGGGAAATATTCCCGCACATGTCTAGGAGCCAATGTATTCAAGCTCTTTATCTCCACCAAAGTATGATGAATAATTAACCTGGGCTCTCTCTGCTGCACCCTGAAGATGGCCCTCCAAGACTAAACCCTTTCTCATCTCTACTTTACAGGACTTCTACAGGGCATGTGTTTACAGTCGTCTAGCAATCCAGCAATGAGTAATGAGGAGGAAGGAACTGCGAATGCTGATTTAAACCGAAGATAGGCACAAAATGTTGGAGTAACTCATCGGGACAGGCAGCATCTCTGGAGAGAAGCAATAGGTGATGTTTTGGGTCGAGACCCTTCTTCAGACTGCTGCTCACTCTCATATCTCCCTATCCTTGCCACCAAATGTATTGAACTGCAAAACAAGTTATTAATTTTCAAGCATGTCATTTGGCAAACTGCCAACTTGCTGGCCTAGTGGAGGGTGTTTGGTGTTGCTTACTTTAGAGATACAGCGCAGACACAAATCGTTCGGCCCACTGAGTCCGCACCGACCGACCATCCCAGCACATCAACACTATCCTACACACACTAGGGATCATTATTACATTTACACTAAGCCTATTAAACTACAAACCTGTACGTCCCTGTTGGAAAGGCTCTGCTGCAGGATAGTATTAAGGGCCTGTCCCACTTCGCCGTCATTTGCGCGGCACACAGATGGTGCGCATAGATTTTGTACATCACAAAATCCTGCGACATCGTGCGCGGCCGCGCATCGCTGCCTGTGTCATCGCGCACCATGAATGCGCAATGCGCACCATGCACGCATCACGTTCGTGTCACGACACGCGCGCCGTGCGTCGTGACGTGTAAATGATGTCGCGTATATGACGGCCAAGTGGGACAGGCCCTTTAATGTACGGGGATCGCTGGTCGGCACGGACTCAGTGGGCCAAAGGGCCTGTTTCTGTGCTGTATCTTTAAACTCCAAACTCTAAACTAAACAATACACCTCAGGAATAAACCCTTTGGCCCACCATGTCTGCACTGACAATTATGATAATTTAACTAAACCCATTTGCAGGTACATGGCTCATATCCCTTTATTCCCTGCCTGTTCATGTCTGTCCAAGTGCTTCTTAAACATTACCATTGTATCTGCTTCTACCACCTCCCCAGGCAGCTCATTCCAGGCCTCTTTGTAAAAAAAACTTACCTCGCAAATCTTTAAACTTCCCTCTCACACCTACACCCAGTACGTTTAGCATTTGGCCTTTCCACCATGAGAAAAGGGTTCTATCAACCCCACCTATACCTCTCATGATTGTATCCACCTCTATCAGGATGCCCCCGAGCCCCCGACTCTCCAGTGAAAACAAGCCACGTTTTCCCATCCTTTCCTTACAGCTAATACTCCACAATCCAGGCAGCATCCTGGAGAACGTCCTACTCTCCAAAGCCTCCACATCCTACCTGCTGCGTGGAGACCAGAACTTAAAATATGGCCTAAAATGTTTTATACAGCTGCAATACCACCAGGGGCGCCAGGTGGATGGCCGCTCTGCCGGCAGTCTGTTCATTTTAAAACAAACTTTTAACGCATTAAACAAATAACAAAAAGAAAGAGAAAATGAACAAAGGTTCTTTGGTTTGTTTTATGTGAGGGGAGGGGGGGAAACATTTTTTCAAGCTCTTGCCTTTCGGATCACATTCTCCGGGCTCTGCGGCCTTCCATCGATGGAGCTGGGAGCCTCCTCGGACTGTCGTGAGCCCCACCGCGGGGCGCGGACTTAACATCGGAGCTGATCCCTTGCCTGGGATCGCTCCCACCGTGACCACCTCGGAATCGCCGAGTCGGGAAACTCCAACGTCACGGAAGGTTCGACCAGCCCCAACGCAAGGTTTCGATCGCCTGGCGCGGGGGAGCTGACATCCTCCCGATGCAGGAGCTGATTGCCTCGATACGGAGGGCCTGAACGCCGCCGGTTACGGGAGTCAAGATCGTCCCGTCAACGGGGGCCGAGGCCCACGACCGAGGAAGAACGAAAGGAAGAGACTTGAACTTTATTTCGCCTTCCATCACAGTGAGAAATGTGTAGGAGTCACTGTGGTGGATGTTCATGTTAAAATGTGTTTTTTGAGTGACCTGTTGCTTCTAATTGTATGACTGACCTGGCCAATGAAATTCCTCGTACGTTGCAAAACATACTTGGCGAATAAAGTGTGATTCTGATCCTGATTCTGATTCTGATTCTGATATGACGTCCTGATTTTTATACTCATGTGAAGTGCTTTTTTTTACCACCCTGTCCCCCTGTGTTGCATTTCAGTGAATAGCTGTTCAAGAAGATATTTAATATTTGTCACAGTTTTTCTATATGGCAGCTTATACGGGCAGAGGAGGAGGAATTTCTTTAGTCAGAGGGTGTTGAATCTGTGGAAATTATTTGCCACAGAAGGATGTGGAAGCCGTCAATTGATATATTTAAGGCAGAGAAACATAGATTCCTGTTTAGTACGGGTGTCAGAGGCTACGGGGAGAAGGCAGGAGAATGGGGTTAGAAGGGAGCGATAGATCAGCCATGATTGAATGGCGGAGTAGAGTTGATGGGCCGAATGGCCTAATTCTACTCCTATCACTTATGAACATACGAACTTATGACTGGTGGTTTCTCTACAGAGATGCTGCCTGACCCACTGAGCTACTCTAGCACTTTGTGGCTATCACTAGCGACTAAGTACTTGTGTATTTTCAAACATAGCTTCTTCTTCGTGTGTATGGCGTGCATAGACTTGTTCTGTATGATCTTCTGTTTGTCCACACCAGGTTGATTGCATTCGTTGAAACAGGGTGGGCCACGTGAAGGTTGCAATCTCCCACCCCCAGACATAGCTGTTTTGGGGTAATCGCACTTGTCACGTGGGATCAACGGCAATGTGGAAAGTATTTATTTTCTGATCGCCACCACCCACTGGAGGTGAAATGGCAAACATATCTTTTGAGCTTAACAACTCTGAAACACTCAAGTTGCCTCCTTCTCCCCAGGAAAAACAGCTATTGACACACTTTGGTTCCCTACGCAGCACCCACCCAGCAGTGTGGTGCATGATATACTTACAAAACCCATTGGAACAACTTTACATACTGATAGCAAAGTCTGAAATATCAAGTCTGAAGAAAGGACTTGACCCAAAACATCACCCATTCCTTTCATCAAATTCACCTGGATCAGACAGAACAGCGATAGAACTCCCCTAGTTCTTACCTTTCACCCCATTGACCTCAGTCTTCGACACGGCATGGTGGCACAGTGGTGGAGCTACTGCCTTACAGTGCCCGAGACCTGGGTTCGATCCTGACTACGGCTGCTGTCTGTACGGAGTTTGCACATTCTCCCCGTGACCTGCATGGGTTTCCTGCCACACTCCAAAGGAGTACAGGTTTGTAGGTTAATTGGCTTGGAGTAAATGGATAAATGTAAAATTGTCCCTGGTGTGTATAGAGTAGTGTTAAGGTGCGGGGATCACTGGTTGATGTGGACTTGGTTGGCCAAAGAGCCTGTTTCTGCGCTGTATGTCTAAACTAAACTAAACTAAACTAAACTAAACAGGAAACAAAGAGTAGAAATAAATGGGTCCCTGTCAGAATGGCAGGCAGTGGCAAGTGTAGTGCCGCAAGGCTCGGTGCTGGGGCCACAACTATTTACAATATATATTTATGATTTAGATGATGGGATTCAAAGTAACACTAGCAAATTTGCAGATGACACAAAGCTGGATGGCAGTGTGAACTGCGAAGAGGATGCTATGTGGTTGTAGGGTGACTTGGACAGGTTGATTGAGTGGGCAGATGCATGGCAGATGCAGTATCTATATTACTAAAAGTCTAATCTTGATCACTTTCTGTTTTTCTGTTTCGTGATGTTAGAAAAAATGCTGCCACTTACAGCTGCGATTTTTGGCCATCTTATGCAGAGTCCCCCTCCGCTGCGCAGGACAAGATGATTTTTTTCCCATTGATGAAAAATAAAAGAGTTATTAATGTTTACAAAATGTTGAGATTCTCTCTGCTGCCCCTGCTGGTGGGAGGGGAGAGGGACTATAAAACCCGGAAGTGTTGTGCCTCAGTCAGTCTCTGCAAGATGGGGGAAGTGAGAGGGTCACGTCTCTCAGTCTGAGCTGTGAATAACACTGAACACCTGTCTATTAAACTGAGTGTGGTTTTACTGACTTTGAGTGCACTTAATGTGGTTTGAAAATGAAAATGTGGTTGCTTTGAATTAAAGCACTGCAAACAGTTGGCGGGGGTTGGGTTGAAGTAAAAGCACTGCAAATGGTTGGTGGGGTTTGGGTTGAAGTAAAAGCACTGCGAATGGTTGGTGGGGTTTGGGTTGAAGTAAAAGCACTGCAAACAGCTGATAGTCTAAACTTGAAAACTTCCTGTTTGCACTGTATATTGATTTTAGATAAAACGCTACCACTTACAGCTGTGATTTTTGGCCATCTTACTCAGTCCCCCTCCACTCATCCGGTACAGAGGATTCTTCCCATCAATTAAAAAATACAAGTGTTATTAGTGTTTAAAAAATGTTGAGAATCTCTCTCCTGTAAATCAGGCCATGAAGGCCACACCTTTTCCAGTGGGAAGGATTATAAAACCTGGAAGTGTGGGTGTGGCTCAGTCTCTGCATGATGGGGGAGGGAGAGGTCACAACTGTCTGAGCTGTGAATCAACTGAACACACTGAATGTCTACTGAACTCTGAGTGTGGTGTTTCGTGTGGTTTTATGGTGGTTTCACCCTGCTTGAAATGGTATGAAACTGCATTTGAATGTGCTGGCCTTGCACCCAGCATGAAATGGTATGAAACTGCATTTGAATGTGGTGGCCTTGCATCCTGCTTGGTGGTCGGAAAGTACACTTGAATTCGGTGGCCTTGCACCCTGCTTGAAGTGGTAGGAAACTGCACTTGAATTTGGTGGCCTTGCATCCTGCTTGAAGTGGTCTGAAACTGTACTTGAAATTGGTGACTTTGCACCCTGCTTGAAGTGGTAAGAAACTGCACTCGAATTTGATGGCCTTGCACCCTGCTTGAAATGGTAGGAAACCCAGCCCCCCCAACCGTTTGCAGAGCTTTTACCTCAACCCAACCCCCACCAACTGATTGCAGTGCTTCTACCTCAAGTCAACCCCCACCAACCGTTTGCAGTGCTTTTACTTCAAACCAACCACATTTTCATTTTCAAACCACATTAAGTGCACTCAAGGTCAGTAAAACCACACTCACAGTTTAGTGGACATGTGTTCAGTGCTATTCACAGCTCAGACTGAGAGATGTGACCCTCTCACTTCCCCCATCTTGCAGAGACTGACTGAGACACAACACTTCCGGGTTTTATAGTCCCTCCCCCCTCCCACCAGCAGGGGCAGCAGAGAGAATCTCAACATTTTTTAAACCTTAATAAATCTTTTATTTTTCATCGATTGAAAAAATCCTCTTGTCCTGCGCAGCGGAGGGGGACTCTGAGTAAGCTGGCAAAAAATCATAACCGTCAGTGGCAGCGATTTTTCTAAAATCATGAAACAGAAAAACAGGAAGTGGTGAAGATCAGACTTTTAGTAATATAGATATGTGTGTGTGTGTGTGCGCACACACTGAATTTGTTTTCTTGTTTATCAAATTGTTTACAGTGGACTATGTTTACATATTCAGTAGTGCTGCTGCAAGTAAGAATTTCAATGTTCTATCTGGGACATATGACAATAAAACACTCTTGACTTTTGAACTGCCAACATCGATTACATGTTCTGTTCTATTCTTCACCTTCCTTTGCCAGCTGACTCCAGAATGCGGAGACACTAGAAATTGCCGATTCTAGTAATTGCAGCCTTTTGTTCTCCACTTATCATCTCCAGCCTGTGTCCCTATCTCCACCCTTTCCTCCCCCACCTGATCATTATCTGCCAATCTACCCCTTCTCATCATATAACAATTACAGCACGGAAACAGGCTATCTCGGCCCTTCTAGTCCGTGCCGAACACTTACTCTCACCTAGTCCCATCTACCAGCACTCAGACCATAACCCTCCATTCCTTTCCCGTCCATATACTTATCAAATTTAGTTTTAAATGATAAAATGGAACCTGCCTCCACCACTTCCACTGGAAGCTCATTCCACACAGCTACCACTATCTGAGTAAAGAAGTTCCCCCTCATGTCCTCTTGTTTGAATCTTCCCTACTCTCAATGGAAAAAGCTTATCCACGTCAACTCTATCCCTCTCATCATTTTAAAGACCTCTATCAAGTCCCCCCCTTAACCTTCTGCGCTCCAAAGAATAAAGTCCTAACTTGTTCAACCTTTTTCTGTAACTTAGGTGCTGAAACCCAGACAACATTCTAGTAAATCTCCTCTGTACTCTCTCTATTTTGTTGACATCTTTCCTATAATTTGGCGACCAAAATTGTACACTATACTCCAGAATTGGCCTCACCAATGCCTTGTACAATTTTAACATTACATCCCAACTTCTATACTCAATGCTCTGATTTATATAGGCCAGCATACCAAAAGCTTTCTTTACCACCTGATCTACATGAGATTCCACCTTCAGGGAACTATGCACAGTTATTCCTAGATCTCTCTGTTCCACAGCATTCCTCAATTCCCTACCATTTACCATGTACGTCCTATTTTGATTTGTCCTAACAAGATGTAGCACTTCACACTTATCAGCATTGAACTCCATCTGCCATCTTTCAGCCCACTCTTCCAAATGGCCTAAATCTCTCTGTAGACTTTGAAAATCTACTTCATTATCCACAACACCACCTATCTTAGTATCATCTGCATACTTACTAATCCAATTTACCATCCCATCATCCAGATCATTGATGTACATGACAAACAACAGTGGACCCAACACAGATCCCTGAGGCACCCCACTGGTCACCGGCTTCCAACCTGACAAACAGCCATCCACCATTACTCTCTGGCATCTCCCATTCAGCCATAGTTGAATCCATCTTGCTACTCCACCATTAATACCCAACAATTGAACCTTCTTAACCAACCTTCCATGGGGAACCTTGTCAAAGGCCTTACTGAAGTCCATATAGACAACATCCACCGGTTTACCCTTATCAATTTCCCTAGTAACCTCTTCAAAAAATTCAACAAGATTAGTCAAACATGACCTTCCAGGCACAAATCCATGTTGACTGTTCCTAATCAGACCCTGTTTATCCAGATGCGCATATATATTATCTCTAAGTATCCTTTCCATTAATTTGCCAAACTAACACGTCTATAATTGCTAGGTTTACTCTTAGAACCCTTTTTAAACAATGGAACAACATGCGCAGTACGCCAATCCTCCAGCACCATTCCCGTTTCTAATGACATTTGAAATATTTCTGTCATAGCCCCCTGCTATTTCTGCACTAACATCCCTCAATGTCCTAGGGAATTCCCTCAATTGCCTCCACAGACATGGCTTAACCAATTGAGGTTTCCAGTTCAACTTTTTGCTGCTGATTCCAGTGTCCACAGTCACATGTGCCTCCTAAATATAAACGACTGGCTTGTGCTTTGTAGGTGTTCTTTATTGGGTTTGTGGCTCATATGGATCTCAGACCAATGGGCAAGTTCACTCCACATTTTCTTCAGGAGGATGTAAATACAATTTCTTGCTGGTACAATGCTACCATTGGCACTGCCCGTTGACAGTGTCGACTACTGATTTACTGGTATGCTGTGTCAGCATAATTCATCTCTATTCTCCACTCACCTGCCTTTCAGTGGCAGAGACCCATGTTTGATCTTGACTGCCGGTGCTGTCTGTACAGAGTTTGCACGTTCTCCCCGTGACCGCGTGGGCTTTCTCCGAGGTCTTCAGTTTCCTCCCACACTCCAAAGACGCACAGGTTTGTAGGTTATTTGGCTTGTTATAAACGTTAAAAATGGTCCTATTTTTGTGTAGGATAGTGTTAATGTGCGGGGATCACTGGTCGATACGGACTCGGTGGGTCAAAGGGCCTGTTTCCGTGCTGTATCTCTAAACTAAACTAAACCTCAGCAGTGGACCTTTCAAAGATTTCAACAGTCAAAGGTCTCAAAGTTTTCAAAGGTCTTTTATTGTCACGTGTACCAATTAAGGCACAGTGTAATTCGAATTACCATACAGCCGTATGAAAAAAAAAGCAACAAAACACACATCTACATAAAAGTTAACATAAACATCCACCACAGCTGATTCCCCACATTCGTCACTATGATGGAAGGCAATAAAGTCCAATCTTCTTCGTCTTTATTCTCCCGCGTTCGGGGCAGTCGAACCATCCATCGGGGTGATCGGAACTCCCGCAGCCGACGATGGAAGCTCCTGCTTCGGGGCGATCGAAGTTCCCGCCTCGGAGCGATCGAAGCTCCCGTGTCTTCCTTACTACTCTTTAATGTTGCCTTTGCAAATTGTGCTATTTCATTATTCTGTATTATTTATATATAACTTTTGCGTACAAAGTAAGTGCTGATGTCAAGAATTGCCTAAGAAATGAATAAAATGAGCTAGAATCAAGAGTGTTTAAATGTCATTTGTAACAATTTCGAAATAATGAAACTCTTATTTGCAACAGCTTAACAGGCCTGTAAATCCAAATATAAGATTTGTTTTACAATGAAGAGTTAATGGTTGCAAGGAGTTAATGGTCTTGAACTGGGTGGATAAATATTATATTAAAAAGAATATTATGTATTTAAAGAATAGAATTTGTGTAAAGGAAAATTATCCTGCCAGTTGTGAAGGCAACACAAATTGTCGGGTTGTTCACAATCTAGAACCGGAAGGTGCAGAGAGAGAGGGAGAATTGAAACTACATGCATCAGCCACAATGACCTTACCAGTACTGTTGGTTAAGTGACTAAGCAAAGATCTGACAAATTAAGGATAACGTTGAAAAATGCGAACATTTCCAGGAAAGAAAAAAATATATAATCGGCAAGGTGAGATATTGCAGAGCTCTGAGATGCAGAGGGACCTGGTGTCACAGTACGAGATGTACAAAAGCCCAGGGTGCAGATACACCAAGTAGTTAGGAAAGGTAATCTAATGTTATTGCCGAAAACCAGGAATGCTGGAAATCTGAAAAGAAAAAAACGCTGGAAACTCTCAGTAGTTAGAGAAGTCACGGAGTCATAGAGTGATACAGTGTGGAAACAGACCCTTCGGCCCAACTTGCCCACACCAGCCAACATGTCCCAGCTGCACTAGTCCCCCCTGCCTGCGTTTGGTCCATATGCCTCCATAAACCTGTCCTATTCATGTACCTGTCCAAATGTTTCTTAAACATTGCAATTGTACCATCCTCAACTACTTCCTCTGCCAGCTCGTTCCATACACCCACCACACTTTGGGTGAAAAAGTTACCCCTCAGATTCTTAATAAATCTTTTCCCCTTCACCTTAAACTATGTCCTCTGGTTCTCGATTCCCCGACTCTGGACAAGAGACTCTGTGCATCTACCCGATCTATTCCTCTCATGATTTTACGTTTGGCCTCACTCTGACAGTGGAGGAGGTCCAGGACAGAAAGGTCAGTGTGGGAATGAGGGGGGGGGGGGGGTTAAAGTGTTTAGCACCCGGGAGATCACATTAGCCTAGGCGGACTGAGCAAAGTTGTAACTTATACATGGGTTGTTTTTTTGAATCAAGCTACTCTGTATTTACGAGAAGAATTTGGCAAAAAGGCAGATAACGCGTAAAAGTTTAAATGTTGAAAAGTATAACAATATGGGTGAAGAAAGTCACATCGAGGGCAATGCTCATATGGATAGGGGGCTGTGTAACATCTGGGATGGTTGCCAGTTAAATCAAATCACTCTGATTAAAGAATGAAACTAATTTTGTTTTAAATTTCAGTATCTTGTTTCAATGGAGATATACTGTAACGTTCAAATTTTCTGACAGATAATTCTGGAAGAATTTAGTTTGTTCAAGTTTCATTTTATTGCTACTTAATCCATTTTATCCTCATGGACACGTTGCAAGGGTTGCATCACCAATACAAAATAAGAAAGGAGAGGACACTAACAGACACAAAATGCTGGAGAAACTCAGCGGGAACAGGCAGCATTCTGGAGAGAAGGAATGGGTGACGTTTCGGGTCGAGGCCCTTCTTCAGACCAGAAACGTCACCCATTCCTTCTCTCCAGAGATGCTGCCTGTCCCGCTGAGTTACTCCAGCATTTCCTGCCTCACTTCAGTGTAAACCGGCATCTGCAGTTCCTTCCTACATTTAGGACACAAACAGATCAAGGCTCAAGGTTCAAGGTTCAAGTTTATTTGACAAATGCACAGTGAAACGAATTACCATGCAGCCATACAATTAAAAAGAACACAATACGCATTAGAATTTAACACAAACATTGAATCAACATTCTTCACTGTGATGGAACGCAATACATTTCAGTCAGTCTTCCTCCTTTGTTCACCGTGGTCGGGCCATGAACCCTCCATAGTCGCCGCTACGGACGGCCCGATGTACAAGCCCTTTCGTCGGGATGATCGAAAATCGGGACGGATCGGAACACATACACCGTGGCTTGGAGTTCCCGATACGGCCACTTTCTTACCACGGTGACCACGGCTTCACGATGTTTTCGTTTGCAGGCCGGCCGTCGGAGCACTATGATACAGAGTTGTTATATTCGAGAGAGAAGATCTCCAGTGTAAAGAGGAGAGGTGGATTGGGAAGGCGGAAGGGCTGGTGGGATCACCAAGGCGTTCCTCTGGATGATAGTCCATTTCTCCAAATTCCAGCATCTGCCGTCTCTTGTGTTGAGAAGGGAAGAGATTGAACTTTTTTTCTGCCTTCCATCATAGTGAGGAATGTGGAGGCGTTACTGTGGTGGATGTTTGTGTTAAAATGTGTTTTGTGTGTTCCGTTGCTTATTCTTTGTATGACTGACTTGGCAAATGAAATTCCTCATATGTTGCAAAACTTACTTGGCTAATAAAGTATTATTGTGATTGTGAGTGGAGGAGTTATGAAGAGGGAACAGAAAACCAATGACGTGACAACACTCTTGACCATATGATGGAGGTATGTATGACCATTGATGAGGCATGGAATGATGGACATACAATCATGAGGGGAATTGATGGGAAAATGCACTGAGTCTTTTACCCAGGGCAACTTTTTCACTCAGAAGATGGTGGCTATCTGGAACGCGCTGCCTTGGGAGGTAGTTGAGACATGTACTACAACAACATTTAAAAGACACAAGGACAGATACATGATTAGGAAAGTTGTGGAAAGATATGGGACAAAAGCAGGCAAATGGAACGAGCTTAGATGGGGCATCCTGGTTGGCATGGATAAGTTGGGCCCCAGGGCCTGTTTTCATGCTGTTTGACTCTAATTGCGCCTGAGAAATTCTTCAGCGACGTTCTGCGGTCAGATTATCCACTTTCTTCAACGTGTGACTTGTGCCATTGTAGGGAGCTCCATTTTGCTCCAAATCTGTTCCACGCTATCATGATTGAACCCACATGGGCAGCAAGGTGGCGCAGTGGTAGAGTTGCTGCCTTACAGAGCCTGCAGCTCCGGAGACCCAGGTTCGATCCCCACTGTGGGTGCTGTCTGTACGGAGTTTGTATGTTCTCCCCGTGACCGCGTGGGTTTTCTCCAAGATATTTGGTTTCCTTCCACACTCCCAAGACATACAGGTTTGTCGGTTAATTGGCTGGGTATAAGTGTAAATTGTCCCTAGTGTGTGCAGGGTAGCTACAAACATCTACCTCATTCTGGCAGGTGAGAGCTATTTATTTTTGGAAAGTAAACATGGATCACAGCGTATTGGCAAAATATATATGGTATAATTAACATACTTCTGCTGTGCTTAATTACTCAAGTTATTATTTTTTGCCAAAACATCTTAGAAAATGACTGAAATTAAACGTTACAGCAGGATGTAGAAACAAGGGAATGCAGATGCTGGTTTATAAAAGTGGACACAGTGCTGGAGCAACTCAGCTGGTCAGCAAGCATCTCTGGAGAACACGAAAAGACGATGTTTCGGGTTGGGACCATTCATCAGACTGATTGTAGGGGATAGTGGGAGGGGGGGGGGGGGGTGTTGAAAGCTGCAAGAGAGGAGGAATTAGATAGGAGATGAGGTTTACGATAGACAGATGGTTGGACAAAGGCCAGAGATGAAAGGACAGAATGTGTGAGACAAAAGGGTTGAAGAGTTGTGAATTGTGAAGAGAGAGGAAGGAATGTAGATGGAGAGGGAGGGGAGAAATAGGTGCCAGTCCAGGTGGGACACAGGGGGAGGGGTGATTATATGGGGCAAGAAGGGAGAGAGGGAGGGTTATGTGGTCACCTAAAATTGGAGAATTCAATGATTATATTGTTGGGTAGTAAGCCACCCAAGTGGAATATCAGCTATTGATCCTCCAGTTTTCACGTGGCCAGGACATTGTCCGGAAGTGGCGGCCCTGCCTTGCAGCTGCGGCTCGCCTGCAGTCCGTTTGTCTTTTCTTTTTTTGTTTTCTTTTGTCCCGTTGTTTCAGTTTATCTCGGTTTATTTTAGTTGTGTATGTGTGTGGGGGGGGGGGGGGTTGGTGAAATATGTTTTTTTGACTCTTGCTTCGGGGGGATGCGACCTTTCTTGCCGTATCCCCCATCTCCGTCTCCGCTGAGGCCTATCGCGGAGCTGGCGGCCTCCAACTGGGACCGACCTCGAGCCAGGACTTACCAACGCGGGGCTGGCTGACTTCGGGGCTGCGACCCGACTTCGGAGCCTCGGAGGCTTGGCCGCGGGCCCAGTGGGCGACATCAACGTCGGGAGCTCGCAGGTCACGGGTTGGTGACCTGTTTTTCCGGGGCTCCCGCAACAACAGCTGCATCCGCTGGACTGGAGGGCGGCAGCTTCGGCACCTTCGACCGCCCCGGGCCGCGGAGTTTGAACCGGCCCGTTCGCGGAGCTCGGATTCAGCCGCGGGACTTACTTGCCATCGCCCGACGGGGTCACAACATCGGAGGCCTGGATCGCCTCAGCGCAGAGGGAGAGCAAGGAGGGAAGAGACAAAGACTTAAGACATTTGCCTTCCATCACAGTGAGGAGGTGCCTGGTGGACTCACTGTGGTGGATGTAAAAACTGTGTTGAGTGTGTGTTTTGTTATTTATTCTATGTTATGACTGCAGGCTAAACCATTTTGTTGCACTGAAAAGTGCAATGACAATAAATCGAAACTAATCAAACATCCTTGGTAAAGGTGAGGCAATGGGGGGCAGGAAACTGAAAGTCATTGAAGAGCTGAATGTAAGTCGGAAGGGGTCAGACATAGAATCAAGGGATTTGGAGCTGAGTTCAGTGCGGCAGGAACAAGTAGAATAAGTAGAGTCTGCCAGGGTAGCGCAGTTTGTGGATTTTGGGAAGGAGGTAGAAGTGGGTAATGTGGGGCTGGGTAACGATGAGGTTGGCAGCTGTGGAGGCGAGATCGCCACAGGTGATGAGATCGGAAACAGTCCAGGAGGTGATGGCCTGGTTTTCGACTGTGGGGTCATGGTCAAGGGGTAGGTGTGAGGAAGTGCCCGAGAGTTGGTGCCTGGCCTCAAGCATGGTAGAGGTCAGCGCGCCAGACCTCGACGGCATCTCCCTTGTCGGCCGAGGCTAATAACAATGTCGGGATTGTTGCTGAATGAGCGGAGGGATGAGTGTTCACAGTGGGTGAGATCGGAGTGGGTGAGGCGAGTGGAGGTCAAGATGGTTGATGCCACGCCAGCAGTTGGAGATAAAAAGGTCCACGGACGGCTGGGGGGGGGGGGGAGGGGGGGGGGGAGGGGTCCATGAGGAGAGGGAATGTTGGAGATGGAATGTCCTCCTAATCCTCCTTCTGAATCACATTGTAATTATTGCTTTCCTGCATGTTCCCATCTGTTTCCTGGCAATTATATTGCGGCAAATTATTTTTACTCATTTTGGTAGATAAAGTAGAAGATTGGAAAAAAATTTAATTGGTGAAAAGTTGACATGTACTGATCCTCCCCAGCTCACAAGTGCCTTGCTTATGTGCAGCTAGTTTAGATAAAGGAATGTTTGAGAGCACCTTGCTCCGGGTCAGTTGCTATGGGGCTGCAGCCATCTTCTGCCACGTTGGAACTTTGTTTGAAGCTGTATTTCTAACTCACAAACTATTTGAGTTACGAACAGTTCACAGGAATAATAGCAAGTAAGTAAGTTTATTACATACAAGGAATTTGCCTTGGTGCTCTGCCCACAAGTAACAACATGACATACAGTGACAGGTACGAATGACTTAGAAAACACTAAACATTAATAATAATAAAACATTAATGATAAAACAACATTGATCAAGCATGTGAACCAACACAATACCGGATCAAAGGGAGGCTACAGATTTTTGGCTGTTGAGTAGAGCAACTACTCGTGGATAAAAACTGTTTTTATGTCTGGCAGTGGCAGCTTTGACAGTCCGGAGTCGCCTTCCAGAAGGAAGTGATTCAAAGAGTTTGTGGCCAGGGTGAGAGGGGTCAGAGATGATCTTGCCCGCTCGCTTCCTGGCCCTTGCAGTGTACAGTTCATAAATGGAGGGAAGGCTGTAAATTGCTTGTTGAAGCTTGTTGTAAATTGACTAGGTCCTGGATTCGCTAGTTAAATTGACTAGGTCCTGTATTCACTGGCAAAACCATGGCTATAGTAACGAGTCGGCATTACCTGGAGGGGTCTGTATGTCCTTGTCCACCAAAGGTTCACCTGCATCTATTAGGTATCAGGTAAAGGAAGCATCTAGGAAGGCAAACAATGTATTGGCATTTATTGTAAGAAAATGTGAGTGTGAGATGGGCACCATGTGAGTAGAGATGGGCACCATGTTATAGGAAAGATGTTATCAAGCTAGACAGAAGATTTACAGGATGTTGCCAGGACTACAGTGTCTGAGCTATAGAGAGAGGTTGAGTAGGCTGGGACTCTATTCCTTGGAGTGCAGGAGGATGAGGGGCGATCTTATAGAGGTGAGTAATATCATGAGAGGAATAGATTGGGTAGATGCACAGAGTCTCTTGCCCAGAGTAGGTGATTTGATGACCAGAGGACAAAGGCTTAAGGTGAAGGGGAAAGGATTTAATAGCAAATCTGAATGGGTAACTTTTTCACACAAAGGGTGGTGGGGATGTGGAACAAGCTGCCAGAGGAGGTAGTTGAGGCAGGGACTATCCCGACATTTAAGAAATATTTATACAGGTACATGGACAGGACAGGTTTTGGAGGGATATGGGCCAAACGTGGCAAGATGGGACTAGTGTAGCTGGGTCATGTTGGCTGGTGGTGTGGGCAAGTTGGGCCGAAGGGCCTGTTTCCATGCTGTATCACTCTATGACTCCAATTATTCAGGGCCCCGATAAGACTGTATCTGTCTCTCGTCTCTCAACCCAACCAAGGACATATCTGCAATAGAGAGCAGCAAGGGTTCGCCAGAATGATTCCAGGGATGAATAATGATAAATACTGGGCCAACATTCTCTTGAGCAGAAGACTGATAGCTGACTGGAATATTTACTAAATTCTTACAGAGCTTGATATGGTCAGTGAAGAAATTATCTTTCCTTTGGTGGGGGGGGGGGGGGGGGGGGAGGGCAAGAACCAAGGGTCAGAGAATCAAAGCTAGGGGAGGACCATCCGTGACAGAAGTAAGCAATCCCACCGAGGGAATTCTCTACCCAACAGTGTAGGAAGGAACTGCAGCTGCTGGTTTAAACTGAAGATAGACTCACAAAGCTGGAGTAACTCAATCTGAAGAAGGGTCTCGACCCGAAACGCCACCAATTCCTTTTCTCCAGAGACGCTGTCTGACCCGTTGAGTTACTCCAGCTATCTATCTCGACCCAAGAGGCTCTGGAGGCCCAGTGGTTGTGGATATTCGAGGTAGGTATCAATAGATTTTTTTTTTTAATGTTAAAAAAATGAGTGCAGGAGAGATTGAAGGGCAGACATGATACTCGTGAGTGGTGGAGCAGGCACAAGGAGCCAGATGGGTCCAGCCCTGGATCAACTTGGGCTATCCCAAACTGTAACTCGCTTGACTTATTTGGAAGATGACCAAGTAAACTACAAATAGCCTAAGGTTTGCCGCACATATGATTACACTCCACACCCAGCATTACGGTAATTGCAAATAATCTAATCAAAGCGGTCCTCCTAACATAAGCAGGGAATTTCCACTTGGTGGCTGGAACTTCAGATGTTGTGGTGATTACATACAGGTTCCACCCACACTGCGCCATGACCTTGAACCTCAAGCTCTTTTGTTCCAGTGTAAATTGCAAGCTTCACGGGCGCGGAAGGGAAGAAACCCCCTGGCCAGGGGAATGTCAAACCCGGGAAGCAGCCGAGGGAACTAATTCCCTGCAATGATTTTAAAAAACAACACCGCATTATTTTTTTTTGCCACTGCACCAATATGCAGGGCAGCAAGGTGGCACAGAGGTAGGGCTGCTGCCTTACAGCACCAGAGGCCCGGGTTCGATCCCCACAATGGCTGCTGTCTGTATGGAGTTTGTACGTTCTCCCTGTGACCTGTGTGGGCTCCTCCTACACTCAAGAGACGTACAGGTTAATTCACTTTGGTAAAATCGTAAAATTGTCCATTTCAGTTCAGTTTAGTTTATTGTCACGTGTACCGAGGTACAGATAGTGCACGTGCCTGGGGATCACTGGTCGGCGTGGAATCGGTAGGCCCGAACGGCATGTGTCCGCGCTGCATCGCTAAACTAAATATCTTCCTCTTTTGTTTTTGAACCTCTGTTTGTGGTTGATTGCTGCCATGGTCAGAGAAGGGTGGATTCTGCCATGGATTCAGTGGGGCCATCAAGACCAGAAAAGGCAGTACAGCAGCTGGGGTCATTCTCCTTGTAGCAGACACGATTGCGCAGGCAAAGCGTAGTACAAGAGCAGTCAACACTGAGTGTAGTTGGGGAAGAGCTGCTTCCACCTGCAGGAAGGTTACAGACAAGTGGGTACAGAATTAAGAGAGCTGAAATCAAATCTGGGGGAATGAGTGATATATTTCTACATGGCAGGTCAGAGGTTGGAAGGCTGGTGGACGCCGACTCAGTTATAGCCTTCCAGTGGAAATTAGAAACATATTTGGACAAGTGGAATTTGTAAGGCCATTGGCGGCCTCATACGTCAACTAAGATAGGAGTCTGAAGAAAGGCATCGACCCGAAACGCCACCCATTCCTTCTGTCCGGAGATGCTGCCTGTCCCGCTGAATTACTCCAGCATTTTGTGTCTATCTTCGGTGTAAACCTGCATCTGCAGTTCCTTCCTACACATGATACATCACCTATCCCTGTTCTCCAGGGATGCTGCCTGATCCGCCGAGTAACTCCAGCGTTGACTTTTTTCAGCAGCTGCCGTTCCCAGTTCTTGCAGTGAATGAGGCGTTGGGGGAAGTTAAGGACAGCTGCATCCATGACCACAACAAATGGCTTTGCTGGGAGCGGAGATGCCGCCATCTGCTGGTCTGTACAGAGAGCGGCATGCTCAGGGAAATGTTGGCATTATGTGTGACTGGGCTCGACTGCCCTGTATGGACTTTTAAATCTCTTCCATGTTATTGCAATGCTTTTTGTCCGCTTTATTCTGGGCAGACCCTACATTGTGATCAGAGAAGCAGAGGAATGGGAGTGAAGCGATTTACTTGGACTAAACTTCCAATAGAAAATCAACAGTCCATTTCCTGAAGAAGAGTCTCGACCCGTAATGTCACCCATTCCTTCTCTCCAGAGATGCTGCCTGTCCCACTGCGTTACCCCAGCATTTTATGTCTGTCTTCAGTCCATTTAATACTCTGTCCACCAAGCTCAACAGAGAAAGTATATGAGGCAGAGTTTAATCTTCAGAGGTGCATGATGTATATTTGTTCTAAGACCATTTGGAAGAAGGACGTTTTAAAATGCCTTCTGCAATAAACAAAACATCAAAGGAAAATTCTGTGTATAAGGAGCAGAAGAAGCTTTGTTTATTGAATAATCTCGTGGATTGTTCCCAGTGATCACTGTATTTGGTGCTCTTAAATAAAGTCTCGATTGTCTTGCCGATCTTTGGGTTGTGTTTTAAACCTTTCTTTAACACTACACATTTTCTTTGCCATCAGGTAAATATCAAAAACACCCAGTTTAATGCCAGCACTTTATTTCAACCTGGTCACGCCATGCATTTATCATTCACACCAGCACATCTACTGTTAGGTTACACGCAACTTAAGGGCCTGTCCCACTTGTGCGACCTCCACCGCGGGTTCTGGCGACTTTAAGCGACTAAAAAAAAAAATCAAGGTCGTGTTGAGCTACGACTTCCTACGACCTATGTGTACGACCTCCTACGTATATGTTGAAGACCTTCCTCGACTATGAAGAAGACCTCCTTCGACCTCCTTCGACTATGTTGAAGACTGGCTTCGACCATGTACATTTTACTCGAGGATAGTCTCTGGCAAACTGGTCCGTGAATGAGCACGACCCCCTTCGACCTCAGACGACCACACCGAAAGCCAACTATGACCAGTGACGAGTGTCTACAGCTCAAATGATCAGCCGATAAAATGATGTCATGTCTGCGTTTTTTTTTCTCACTATAAAATGCCTCCCATGTTTTGTTTTTAATCATTCTGAACCATGCGAGCAAGGAAGGAACTAGTTTGGAGGATGTTGGTAAAAATACAACTACTGCTGTTTGCAGTAGCCCTTTTGCTTCAGCAGCCGTTTAAGAAAGGCAGAAGGGGAAGAGCAAGGGTGAAGAGGAAGCACAAGAAGAGGTCTCAGTGGGTGAAGCCCCTCTTTCAAAGAAGATCCAGGCTCGGACAGTATGAGAACCTGATAAATGTGCTGCATGTGGAGGATTTGTCTGCTTTTCAAAACTGCACAAGAATACCCCCTGAGCTGTTCAATGAGCTGAAGGCAAACGTCAGCCCCCTGCTGAGAAAAAAGGAGCTATATGAGAAAGCCACTGGAGCCTGGACTGCGACTAGCCATCAGGCGGTAAATGGAGTTGCCCATGATGATGTATGAGACCTGTGTGGCAATTATCTGTTGTGATGGACCCCAGTACACCAGATGACAGGAAGAGAGTGGCGCTGGGCTTTGACAAATGATGGAACTTTAAGGACACATGTGGGGCAGTGGATGGCAAGCATGCGCTTCTTGTCCCTGTCCCTGTACCCCGTACAGGATGGCATTCTGCTGGAACCATTCCTCAAGGTCGCCCTCCTGCTGCCTGGTGAAGGTGTAGGGCATAATCTTCCTCCAGCCCTCCCTAATCACCAATGGGGCATCTGCCTCTGATGCTGTGTCAGACACAGGAGAAAGGGCTGTGTTGCTGCCTTCAAATGAGGCAGTGAAGGATGGGGTGGTGGTGGGGACATATACTACCTCCCTGGTCTCCTCCTCCAGGGGTCTCTCATGCAGGGCTACCTCCTCCTGCACTATCACCTCCTGTGGCATCACCACCTGCCACTCCTCCTCCTGGGTGGGCAACACCTGTGTGGCAGGTTTGTTTGAGGGTTGTGCCCTCCCCTTTCGCTGCTGCCTTTTTGGTGCCATCTCTAAAACACAAGTCTCCTCTACAAAAAACTTTCCGGTTATGAATGAACATGTCTTGGAGTGACAGAGGTGACGTGCTGCTGTTTACATTTCCTTTTTTTTCTACTCAACTTTTTTTCACCCTGGAGCTATTACCTTTGACTACCTTCGAGTGCCTACGACTAACATCACGACCTACTGCAACCGACTTCGACTAGACCTACAAGTAAAAAAGTATTGATTTTTCTCACGGCGACCTATTTCTAGTCGCTGTCAATTTTTAACATCTTGAAAGAAACGGCGCGACCTAGCTGAACCTCGAGTACGCGGAGACCACTCTCGACCATGAAGGAGAGCGATGAAGACCTCCTACAACCTCGTGGCGACCTTGCCGTGAGTATGGGTCGCGGGCACGTTCGCCAGAACTCGCGGTGGAGGTCGCCCAAGTGGCCCTTCAAACCCTTGAGTCTCTCTCTACACTATATTTTATGGATATACTGGCAGGAATCCATGTGGTACTGCATTTGAGGAGGCCTACAAACCTTTGGAGTGTGGGAGGAAACCGGAGCACCACGAGGAAGCCCGCGTGGTCACGGGGGGAACGTACAAACTCTGTACAGACAGCACCTGGAGTCAGAATCGAACCCGGGTCTCTGGCGCTGTAAGGTGGCAACTCGACCACTGTGTGCCTCTGTGCCGCCCCAACCACTTTGTAAATAAATAAATCTTCCTCTGCTGGTGACAAAAGCCTTGCTTGCCACCCTAAATTTCACCCACATATCAAGACTTCTCCAGTCACGGAATATGAATGGAACATTGAGCAGAGCAAAATCTGTTTATTGAGGAAGCATGAAGCACAAAACGATAAAATGCACGCCTTTATGTACTGGAGCGGAATGCATCTTGAGGCAAATACAATCAAAAATTAGTTTAGAAGCTGTATCTATTTAAACAACAAAATATGGCTTCCCATCATTTACACGATAATAGGCAACACTCAAAGCGTTAAGAAGGTTGAATCCCCATTATTACAGATAATAATATGTTTGTAACCAGCAAGCACTGTGTGAGTACAAATTGTGTGTAAGTCACCAAGAGTTGGCAGGGGAAATGTCCAGCTGAATCCATACTTTACTACAGATTGTGGTGATCACACTGCACCAGATTAAAATGAATTTGTAAAGCATACAAAAAAAGAAAGGGTCACATCTGCACTTGACTAAATTATGCAAAAGGATAACTTGTACCCTTATCCTGGTTGTAATTTTCTTTCCTCAGCTACTAACTATTGAAAGTATTTAGGGTAAGCCTGTTCAACCAAGTGATGAAGACTCCTGCAGAACACCACTAGTCTCTGGCATGAAAGATAAAAGAATTATAAGTCATTGGAGCAGAGTTAGGCCATTCAGCCCATCAAATCTACTGCACCGTTCAATCGTGGCTGATTTATTTTTTTTCCTCTCAACCCCATTCTCCTGCCTTCTCCCCGTAACCTTTGACACATTTACTAATCAAGAACCTGTCAATTTCTGCTTTAAAGAAACCCAATGACTTGGTCTCCACAGCCGTCCATGGCCATGGTTTCCACAGATTCATCACCATCTGTGTAAAGAAATTCCTCCTCATCTCTTTTCTAAAGATACGTATTTTTATTCTGAGACTGTGCCCTCTTGTCCTAGACTCTCCCACTAGTCCACATCCACTCTATCCAGGCCTTTCACTATTTGGTAAGTTTCAATGAGGTTCCCCCTCATCCTTCTAAACTCCAGCAAGTCCAGGTCCAGTGCCGTCAAACGCTCAACATACGTATAATGTTAACTCAATCATCCCTGAGATCATTCTCGTTAGCCAGCACATCCCTCCTCGGATTTGGGGCCCAAACTGCTAACAATACTACAAATGCAGTCTTACCAGTGCCTTAAAAAGCCTCAGCATTACATCCCTGCTTCTATATTCTAGTCCTCTCGATGAGCATCTGATGGCACTGGGCCAGTTTAGAAGGATGAGGGATAACCTCATTGAAACTTGCCGAAGAGTGAAAGGCTTGGATAGAGTGGATGTGGGGAGAATGTTTCCACTAGTGGGAGAGTCCAGGACTCAAGGTCATAGCCTCGGAAATAAAGGACTTTAGGATGGAGACGAGGAGTAATATTAGTCAGGGGGTGGTGAATCTGTGGAATTCTTTGTCACAGGAGGCCGTCAATGGATATTTTCAAGGCAGAGGTAGATAGATTTTTGATTAGTACGGGCGTCAGGGGTTTTGGGGAGAAGGCAGGAGAATGGGGTTAGGAGGCAGAGATAGGTCGGCCATGATTGAATGACCGAATAGACTTGATAGGCCGAGAAGGCCTACTTCTGCTCCTATCACATGACCTTATGACCTTATAGATTATAAATAGGAAGCAAGAGCTTCACAGACATAAAGGAAGAAATTGACTCTGTGGTTCTAAGGAGGTTAAATGGAAAAAAAGGAAGGGTTGGTACAACCCCTGTCTCACGGTGCGAGTTGGCCCACGAGTGACCCCGAGTTTTCACTCGTGGTGATCACGTACCAGGAACGTAGCGGCAACGTCGGAACTCGCGCGATCAACTTATCCACTCGTGGCGCTAACGGCAGGTACCCGTGAAACTTGATAACTCGTGAAAAAGATCAAACGTGTTTGATTTTTTTCCACGAGTCTAATTCACTGTTCAAGATAAAAATTGAAACATTTTAACTCGTTGTAATAACGTAGGGCCCGTGCGTTGACCTTAGTGTCTCGTGAGTCTAACGTGTTACCCGTGGGAACTCTTAAATCAGCAGCTGGACAGAGTAAAAAACGGCTGAACCGCAGAATGCTTCATATTTCCTTATGACACGGGACCTGTTCGGCCCATCAAGTCTATGGTGGCCTGGGCCGGCCTTAGGAGGTGCGGGGCCCGATTGGGAAAAATTTTCTGAGATATATAAATAAATAATTATAAATGAGTCGTGTGTCGTGAGTAACATGACAATTGGGGGGAGAGTTCCTTTCACAGCGTGTGGGGAGTCTAGCCAGGGGTAACGTTGCGAGGAGGGAAGGAGCGTTGAGAAGGAGAGGGTCGGGTTCATGCCTGTAACTCACTCACTGCTGCCGCGGCGCTCCGGGCGTGGAGCTACTGCATTGTGGCCGGGGAGGGAAGCAGCTCGCGTGGCTACGAGCGGCCTCCATCACCGGACAGCGGAACCGACTGCCATCTCAGCGGCTTCTGCCGGCCCGCCCACCTCTGGCAGTGCTCTCCGTCTGAACAGTGAGGCAACCAGTTCAAGAGCAACGATCATAGAACGAAGCGGGTCAGCGGGTGATGGATAACATCACAGCGGGCGGTGGAGCTTACTCCTGTGTCAGCGCGATCAAGGGATCAATTGAGGTTACTCACACTGACATATGGAGTAAGCTCCACCGCCCGCTGTCCTGTTATCCATCGCCCGCTGACCCATTCTTGAGCTGGATGACCCTCTCCCCAGAGCCCCTGCCCGTCCCGCTGAGCCACCACAGACAGGGAGTTGAACGTAGACACAGGGGGGTCCACCTTCAACTTCAGAGCTAAACAAAAAACACAGAGTGCTGGAGGAACTCAGCGGGCAAGGCTGCACCCGAGGGGGGAACATATCACTTATCAGAAGCCGCCACGGGCCAGGACTCTTCCCCCCAACAGAAAGGAAGCGCAGATGCAGCCATCATTGTAGCATCTCTGTCCCTATCTTCCAATTCCCACTTTGAAATAAAATAAAACTTTCGTTTGTAAAATATTTTTATTAGAAGTAATTACATATTAAGAAGAAATATAAAATCCAATTAAGACAAAAGAAAATATTATCGTCACATACATTCTTAATATTTTTAAAATTTACAATCAATCTTATTTGTACTTCTATAATTTTCTTTTTTATTTTATAACAGTAGGAAATATAAGAAGAACAAGAGGAAAAAAAAAGATAAACTAATTGAGTGGAGTATTAAACAAGATATTCTTCATTGGAGATATATTTATGATCTATTGTTTATAATTCTTCATCCATTCATACATTCAGGCTTCCGTCATGGCTTCAAACCGGACCATCTTGACCCTTTAAATATTCAATAAATGGAGACCATATTCCTCTGAATTGATCCAGCCTGTCCATCAGGGCAAGCCTTAATCGTTCCAAATGCAGTGTCTCCGACATTTCTGTAATCCACATTTTAGTTGTAGGGGAAGTAGGACCCTTCCAAAATCTTAGTATTAATTTTTTACCAATTATTAAACTATAACCGATAAAAATTATTTGTTGTGTTGTTAATATCTGGTTTATTTCTAGTATTCCCAGTATAATTAGTTTTGAGTCTGGAGTTAACTTTACATTAACTACAATTGAAATTATCTTAAAAATTTCTATCCAAAAATTAGTGATTTTTATACATTTTGTAAATGAATGCGTTAAATTAGCTTCGAATTGCTGACACTTATAACATATTGCGGACACATTTGAGAAAATTCTATTTAATTTGGACTTTGAAAGATGTAATCTATGTATAACTTTAAATTGTATCAAGGAGTGTCTAGCATTTAATGAACAATGATGTATATTTTGTAAACTTTCATTCCATACTTCTCTACTGATTACTTGACCTAGTTCATTTTCCCATGCTTGTCTATATTTATCCGTATTTGGTAAATCATTTTCCAATAAAATATTATAAATATATGATATTAATTTCTCTGTATTCGGATGTTTATTTAAACATTCATCTAAAATTTCTGTCTTTCTATTCCTAAAATCCAGTGTCTTTGATTTAACATAATCTCTAATTTGTAGATATCGAAAATATCCTTTAAAATATATTCCATAATTTTGTTGTAATTCCTGAAATGAGAGAAATAAGTTTTCCTTGTAAAGATCACCAATCTTATTTATTCCATAGTTCTTCCATTTTAAGAAACCTTTGTCCATCAGTGAAGGTTTAAAAGAAATATTGTTTACTATTGGAAGAGCTAGTGGTACATTCTGTAATTTTAATGTTTTTTTTAATTGTTTCCAAATACGTATTCCACTTTCTATTATTGGGTTTTCTTATGTACTGGAGTATTAGCAAATAAAATCAAACTAATTTCAAAAGGGATACAGTCTTCTTTTTTCCATTTTTAACCAATTTGGTTGTTTATCTAGTTCACCCAACCAGAAATTCATATTTTTTATATTAACTGCCCAATAATAAAACATAAAATTAGGCAGTGCAAAGCCACCGTTTATTTTTGATTTACATAAATGCTTTTTAATTATTCTATGATTCTTATAATCCCAAATAAAATTGGTAACCATTGAGTTCACTTTCTTAAAGAAATTTTTAGGTAGATGTATCGGGATCATTTGAAACAAATATAGTAATTGTGGAAGAAAAATCATTTTTATCGCATTAATCTTACCTAGCATTGAAATAGGTAATGTTTTCCAATATTGAATGTTCTTAAGTAGTTTATTCAATAACGGTAAAAAATTAGATTTAAATAATGAATCATATCTTTTTGTTACATAAATTCCAAGATATTTAATTTTTTCAATTGCAATCTTAAAAGGATATTGTTGTAATATATGTAAGTTATTTCCCATTATTGGCATGTTCACTTTTATTCCAATTAATTCTATATCCTGAAAACGATCCAAATTGAGTTATTAAATCTAACAAGTTAGGAAGACTAATTTCTGGTTTTGTGATATAAAATAATACATCATCTGCGTACAAAGAGATTTTATTTTCAGTTTCCTTAGTTTCATACCCATATATTTCAGGGTTTGATCTCACAGATTTTGCTAATGGTTCTATTGCAAGTGCAAACAGTAGTGGAGATAAGGGGCAACCTTGTCTACAGCCTCAGAATAAGTTAAATTTAGTTGTTAACACTTGGTTAATTAATATTCTAGCTGTTGGTCTAGTATATAGTAATTTAACCCATGTTATAAACTTCTCTCCCAATTGAAAAAATTCCATAACCGAAAATAAATAAGACCATTCAATCTGATCAAAAGCTTTCTCTGCATCCAACGAGATAATTGATAAATCCTTATGAATATTTATTTTCGAATATATAATATTAAATAATCTTCTCAGATTGTTTGAAGAGTATCGTTTTGGTATGAATCCAGTTTGATCTGAGTGAATTAGTTTATTAATCACTTTGTTTAGTCTTTGTGCTAATAATTTTGTTAATATTTTTTGATCAGTATTTAAAAGAGATATAGCTCTATATGACCCTGGGTCATCGGGGTTTTTATCTAATTTAGGTATAAGGGTTATAATAGATTCATTTAATGTATCTGGTAATTTCTGTTGTGTATAAATGTGTTCATATAATGTCTTCAAACGTGGGGCTATCATATCATAAAATATTTTATAAAATTCTGCTCCAATACCATCTGGTCCTGGAGTTTTACCATTTTTTAATGATCTAATAGTTTCTTCAATTTCTTTAGTAGTTATTTCAACATTTAATAATTCCCTATCTTCTAAATCTAGTCCAATTAGATTACAATTTTTTAAAAATGTTTCTACTCCTATTCGATTTTCTTTAGTTTTAGCTGAGTATAAATTTTTATAATATTGCAAAAATCTCTCGTTTATATCTTTAGTTTGTGTTAGTAATTCTCCTTTATCTGATTTGATCCTATATATTAATTTTTCTCCTTCCAATTTTCTTAGCTGACGAGCCAATAGTTTATGTGGTTTGTCACCGAATTCAAATTGTATTTGTTTGGTATATTGGTATAGTTTTACAACTTGGTCCGACTGTATTTTATTTAGTTTATATTTCAATGCAAAGATTTTATTATGTTTTATCGTAGTTGGGTTAATGGCATTCTCTATATCTAATTGTTTAATCTCTTTTTCCAATGCCTGTTGTTTCCTCCGATTCTCTTTATTATGAAATGCTTGAGAAGATATCATAATTCCCCGAACATAGGCCTTAAAAGTTTCCCATAAGAGGGATGATGATATTTCTGGTGTATCATTTGTTTCAAAGAAGATCTTGATCTGTTTTGTAATATATTCTTGAGTTATTTTGTCCTTTAAAAT
This sequence comes from Okamejei kenojei, assembly GCA_035221665.1. Classification (NCBI taxonomy): domain Eukaryota; kingdom Metazoa; phylum Chordata; class Chondrichthyes; order Rajiformes; family Rajidae; genus Okamejei; species Okamejei kenojei. The sequence goes on from CM069142.1 coordinate 11,159,531, forward strand.
TTGTGGATTAAATCTCCATTGACCCTGTTTCTCCATTTTACCCGTTATTTTCATTTTAAAAATTAAGGGTGCGTGATCTGAAATTATAATATTATGATATTTTGAATTATACGTAAGTGGAATAAGTTTTAAATCTACCAGAAAATAATCTATTCTTGAATAAGTTTTATGCACGGCTGAGTAAAATGAGTATTCTCGTCCTGTTGGATTTTGCAATCTCCATACATCTTTAATATTACTAGTGTCTATATATGCATTTATTAACTCACTGGAGTGTAATTTAAGTTTTCGTTGTTTTGATGATCTATCCAAATAAGGATCAAGTGTACAATTTAAATCTCCTCCAATTATTAAGTTATGTTGTGATAATTCAGGGATTGTATTAAATAATTTTTTTTTAATTGCGGGCTATCAAAATTTGGGCCATATACATTAACAAAAATCACTTTTTGTGTATATAATTCTCCTATTACAATAATATATCTACCGTCACTATCTGTTATTATTGAAGTATGTTTAAATGCAGTGCCTTTACGAATTAATATTGCTACACCTCTAGATTTGTGTGTAAAAGAAGAGTGATATACTTTATCAATCCACTTGGCTTTTAATCTATGTTCTGCCTCTTTTTTCATGCGTGTCTCTTGGATAAACGCAACATCTGTTTTAAATGTGCTTTTAAATGTGCTAATACCTTACCCCTCTTAATTGGTTCGTTAATACCTTTAACATTCCAACTACAAAACGTTATTCCTCCATTCCCCATATTTGTATGTAGGTCTTGCATCATTTATCTTAAGGGATGTAAACTAGAGCAGATGGTACAGTTCGACATACCAGACCTTACACCCGAACCCCGAATAGACAAATTTCAAGACTCTTGATTTTCTCTCATATATATATCTCCTTTGTTTTAATTGATAATTCCACTCAAATATAAAGTAATAATAGTAATAATCAAAGATAGTATTAAAAAAGGGATAGATTAAGAGATTAGTAAAGTGCTCAAAGAAAGAAAAAACTACATCTAGTGTGTGTGTAGTTAGTGTTAGCCATACTAACATGGCTAGCAGTCTAAGGACTTCCGTGTTGAATGTTAAATGTTATCCATCTCCATGATTCAGTAAGATTAATATTACAAAAAAAAGAGATTATTATTTAAACCGGGGATATTAAACTATGATATATAAGAAGTTCATAATCAGGTATGATGATATATATACGTTGTACTTAATAGGAAATTATATAAAAAGTTCATCGTCAGGTATAATGATATATATACGTAGTACTTAATAGGAAATTATAATAATATAAGTATATAATAAAGAGAAAAAAAAGAAATAAAATAAAACTTTCGACAAAGATTTTGCAATTGTAATGTACTGTATCTTTAAAAAAAACGACATCAACCAGGTGTGAAAATTACACCGAATCGAACGATGATTGAAAATGCGTGGGAATCGACGAATCGCGATCCTGCTGCGAAATGTTTAAGTCGAAAACTGTATTTTATTTCAAAGTGGGAATTTGAAGATAGGAACAGAGATGCTACACAGAGATTTTAAGCTCTTGGGTGAAGTCGCACAGTGGGGCAGGGCTTTAGGCAGCATCTATGGAGCGAAGGAAATAGCCGGGTCTGAAGAAGGGTTCGACCCGAAACGTTGCATATTTCCTTCGTTCCATAGATGCTGCCTCACCCCCCGAGTTTCTCCAGCATTTTTTTGTACCGCAAAATGTCAATGATTCCGGGAATGCCGAGAGAGCTAGAGAGAGAGGTGGGGAATGGGCGAGAGAGAGCGCGCGCAAGAGAGAGAGGGAGGGAGAGAGCAAAAGACGGAGAGACACAACGTGGGTCGGTGGGTAAATTGAATGACTAACCTGCACACCAAGAACTTCACCAAAAAAAGAGGTTCGTACTCATGATGATGAGTTTTAAGAAATTCTCAAATGTCATCAATGCATCAATCTACATTCCTCAGTAAAATATAATTATGTTTTGAAGAAGTGTTAATGACGCCGCGTGAATTGTATTCAAAGGAACGCATCGTCATTAATACTTCGCCTAAAACACAATTACACATTTACTGAGGAATGTGGATCGATGCATTGTTGATGCATTGGATAACTACTTGTTAACTACTAGCTGTTAACACAACTGGCTGTTAACACCACAGTGGTTAACACATCGTTTGTGTCTGATGACCATACAGCGCTTGTATTCCATGTAAAAAAATGCTTATGGGGAATGTTTAAAAAAAATCTTTATTTGACAAAGCGAATTGGTATTTCCATATGAAATACGGAAAATTAACGCAGGGCCCCCCTTGGGCGCGGGGCCCAATTTGGAAAAATCGGTCCAATCGGCCTAGGACCGGCCCTGATGGTGGCTATCAGAGCAATCCTACCAAGTTCACTCAAAACCCAAAATGTTGGAGGAACTCAGTGGGCCCAGCTAGAATATGGGCAGGAGACGTTTCGGACAATTCTTCAAATCTCTGATTATTTTTCTGAAGAAGGCTAATTGGCTTTGGTTGTAACTTGTCTAAAAATGTAACTAAAAATGAAAATTTTAGCAAATGTAAATGTAACTAAAAATGTAAATTGACCCTCATGTGTAGGATGGTGCTAGTGTCGCTGGTCGGCGTGGACTTGGTGGGCCGAAGGGCCCGTTAGAAACACTGTGTCACTTTTCAGGAGAAGTTGTCAGCTCAAGAGTAAACGGGGGACATTGTCAGCTCGGGAGACGAACTTCGTTAACTCTGGAGACGAACTTGGAACATCGCAGTAAACGTCAAAATACCATACCCGTGGGAACTCGATTCAAACACTTGAACATCAACTTAGGATCTCGTGCACAACCACGAGTCTGTCACTCGGGGTCACTCGTGGGTCAACTCGCACCGTGAGACAGGGCCATACCTAAGCAGGTCAATCAGGCTAAAAGGTGGGACTGGCGTATCGTTACACTGGAATTCTTCATGGCTTTCATTGTACCTGTACATCCCTATACTTGTGCAATATGATGGTAAACTCAACTCAACTCCATTTTCTGTGCTCTGAGAAGGGCGAATGATAGTTTCAAATGGTTACGAGTTGGAGAAGTGAGATTGCAATTACCAAGCCATCCCCAGGGCCAGATAGGCTGCATCCCAGGGTACTTAAATCCCCAGGGCCAGATCAGGGTACTTAAGGAAGTAGCCCCAGAAATAGCAGATGCCTTAGTGATAATGTTTCAAAACTCTTTAGATTCTGGAGTAGTTCCTGAGGATTGGAGGGTAGCTAATGTAACCCCATTTTTTAAAAAGGGAGGGAGAGAGAAAACGGGGAATTACAGACCAGTTAGTCTAACATCGGTAGTGGGGAAACTGCTAGAGTCGGTTATTAAAGATGGGATAGCAGCGCATTTGGAAAGTGGTGAAATCATTCGACAAAGTCAGCATGGATTTACAAAAGGTAAATCATGTCTGACGAATCTTATTGAAATTTTTGAGGATGTAACTAGTAGAGTGGATAAGGGAGAAGCAGGGGTTGTGTTATATATGGACTTTCAGAAGGCTTTCAACAAAGTCCCACACAAGAGATTGGTATACAAACTTAAAGCACATTGGTGGTTCAGTATTGATGTGGAAAGAGAACTGGCTGGCAGACAGGAAGCAAAGAGTAAGAGTGAACGGGTCTTTTTCAGGATGGCAGGCAGTGACTAGTGGGGTGCCGCAAGGCTCAGTGCTGGGACCCCAGCTATTTACAATATACATTAATGATTTGGATGAGGGAATTAAATGCAACATCTCGAAGTTTGCGGATGACACAAAGCTGGGGGGGCAGTGTTAGCTGTGAGGAGGATGCTAGGAGGCTGCAGGATGACTTGGATCCTTGGCAGATGCAGTATAATGTGGATAAATGTGAGGTTATCCACTTTGGTGGCAAAAACAGGAAAGTAGACTATTATTTGAATGGTGACCGATTAGGAAAAGGGGAGATGCAACGAGACCAGGTGTCAAGGTACACCTGTCATTGAAAGTAGGCATGCAGGTGCAGCAGGCTGTGAAGAAAGCGAATGGTATGTTGGCATTCATAGCAAAAGGATTTGAGTACAAGAGCAGGGAGGTTCTACTGCAGTTGTACAGGGTCTTGGTGAGGTCACACCTGGAGTATTGCGTACAGTTTTGGTCTCCTAATCTGAGGAAAGACATTCTTGCCATAGAGCGAGTACAGAGAAGGTTCACCAGACTGATTCCTAGGATGGCACAACTTCCATATGAAGAAAGACTGGATAGACTCGGCTTGTACTCGATGGAATTTAGAAGATTGAGGGGGGATCTCATAGTGACTTACAAAATTCTTAAAGGGTTGGACAGATGCAGGAAGATTGTTCCCTATGTTGGGGAAGTCCAGAGCAAGGGGTCACAGTTTAAGGATAAGGGGGAAGTCTTTTAGGACCGAGATGAGAAAATCGTTTTTCATACAGAGAGTGGTGAATCTGTGGAATTCTCTGCCACAGAAGGTAGTTGAGGCCAGTTTGTTAGCCATATTTAAGAGGGAGTTGGATGTGGCCCTTGTGGCTGAAGGGATCAGGGGGTATGGAGAGAAGGCAGGTACAGGATACTGAGTTGGATGATCAGCCATGATCATATTGAATGGCGGTGCAGGCTCGAAGGGCCGAATGGCCTGCTCCTGCACCTAATTTCCATGTTTCTAAGCACCCACTTATATCAGGACTTTATAAAGAAAAAGGAAATATTTATAGGAGGGAAGAGGTTGAGGATGTGGTTTGGGGAGGGAATTAATGGCTGTCATTTTGAAGATTTAACGGATTGAGTGGGGTGAAAGGAGTTTGATTTTGCAAACACTGTATCCTTCATTAGTCAGAGTACTGAGTGTAGAAGTTGGGAGAAGTTGGGCCGAAGGGCCTGTTTCCACACAGTGTCACTGTAATGACTCCATATCAAACAGCAACTGAGTACTGTAGCTTATTATGGGAGGAATCGTAGTAGATGGTGTGCTCAAATAAAACAATTGGTTCTGTTCCGTGATGGAGGGAGATGGACAAGCAGCAGTGGATGATAAGATGAAACCAGTTTGGGTGTTGGAGCTGACGGGATGGTGACCTCATTTTAAGGGCATAGAAGTGAATAGGAACTGCACACAGTGAAGATGGAAAGAATTGAAGGGTATAATCCGTGGCACAGTTTGATTGTTGAGGACTACGAGGAAGATGAAAATGTAGAACCAGTGGTAAACAGGGGAAAGAAGCCTTAGTTTGGATTAATGTGTAGGAAGGAACTGCAGATGTTGGTTTAAGCCAAAGATAGACGCAAAAAGCTGGAGCAACTCAGCTGGACAAGCAGCATCTCTAGAGAGAAGGAATGGATGGCGTTTCAAGTCGAGACACTTCCTCAGTCTGATTGGTCTTCTGTCTGAAGAAGGGTCTCGACCTGAAACGTCACCCATTCCTTCTCTCAAGAGATGCTGCCTGTCCCGCTGAGTTGCTCCAGCTTGTTGTATCTATCTTTAGTTTGGCTTAAGATGGTCAAGGCCACATTTACCGATAAATAATTAAGAAGTGTTTTTGAGCATCTACAGTAGAGATGACACATTTTGGGGATTTAAAAAAAAAAACAATGTTCAATTTGAGTTAAGTGAACTCACCAATTGTATTGTATCTCGATGCATTGTTTGTTGCCAGCACATTTCGTAAACAATGCCAGAAAAAGTTCTCGGTTTTCGGGTTCTTGGGCCATTGCAGCACAGAGCTGCTGCATATTCGTCTCCTCAGTCTCAGGTACTTTGAGTTTATTAAAACGGGTTCTAACAGTATCAGCACAATCACATCCGCATTTTCATCCAATAGTCTTTGGTGGGCCATTTGAAAAGCAGTCTTGAATGTCCCCCTCTTGATGTAACTTCTTGTGAGCACAAACACAGTCTTTTTGCTCCCATGAATGCTTTGAGAAAGATTGTCCACAACAGCCAGGCCTAAGCCCCAGTCTCTCTCCTCTAAACATAGCGAGAAGTGCCTTTCCCCCGTGTCTTCTAAGTGAACTAACAGTTCATTGACCACCCAGTCTGTCACGGACAGATCGGAAACGTCATAAGCAATAAATGCATCATAGAAACAGTTCTGCATGCTAAGAGAATGATAACCATCCACTTTCCACTTGGAGATGCAGAAGTAGTAAAAGTGCCACACGTCCCAGTAAAACAGATGATGGGTGATCATTGTAACCAGAGTGCAAACAACTATAATGGCAGAAGCCAAGCATAATATAGCTTCAAGTTCATCCATTCTGCATGCATGCTGATCAAGGAGAATAATGCTCTGCCCCCGATGGTTTTCAGGTGAATTGCAGGTGACATCAGTGGCCAGTTGAGGAATGTCCAGGTCACAGGCATTAATCCATGCAATGAATGGGGCAAGCTCGCAGGTGCAATAGAAAGGATTCCCTATTAAAATCAGGACTTCCAGGGAGAGTTTTTCACTAGACGGGAAAATTAACTGCTTGAAAGTTGTAATTTTGTTATTACTTAAATCAAGATATTTTAATCTGTTTGCTGTCGTAAGAAAACTTATGGGAAGTTCCGAAATTTTATTTTTTCCAAGTAAAAGTGTTTGGAGAGACTTAGTACTTTCATACAATCTATCAGGGGCAGTGATTAATTTATTGTTGCTGAGATCCAAGGTCCGCAGATTCTTCAAAAATCGTAGGTGTTTCCAATTGAATATTACCAACATGTTGTAACTTAAACACAAATATGTCAGGTTATGTGGCAAATGCTTATAGACATCACGTGGAATAGACCTAAGAAGATTGTTAGATAAATCAAGATGCGTTAAATTAGTTAGATTTTGAAACAAACTTATATAACGCTGGTCTCCCTCCTTCCATAAGATATTCAGACGATTCCCTTTGAATTCTAAAATGTTGAGCGAGTCACTGTTCAATCCTGATTCTGTCAAGGTAAAGATGGCATTTTCACTTAAGTTCAATACTTTCAAATATTTAAGGTTTTCAATGAATCCCATTTTGTGCGTGACACCCTCCACGATAAAGTAGTGTTTGTTGTAACTTAAATCCAATACTTCCAGTTGCTTCAGCTCCTTGAAAGCATTATCGTAAGCCGGATCGAATCTGTTGAAGGAAAGGTCTAAATACTTCAAATCAGGCAGAGATGCAAACTCAGTACCATTCAACGCTTGGCCAATGGCATTTGCCGACAAATTCAGGCACTTCACTTCTGCGAAGCCTTCAAACTGCTTTGGGTTGATGAAGAAAATGGTATTCGAACTGAGATCCAAAGTTTTCCCGTAAGAACGACACGGCAACTTCACCATTGGTCCATGGTTGCAATCATGAGCACCATAAAAATCGTAACCCTGACTTTCAGATTGGAAATATGATCCTTTAAAACTTGATCCTGTGTAAGGAAGCTGTTTATCTTTATGTATCGAACCATAAAAAAGATCTTCATCGTCTGATGGAGGTGAGATTCTATTCTCTTTTAGATATATTAAACTTAGCGATGTAAATCGATTGAAGATTGTTAAGTTTACCTGTTTAATGAAGTTCGTGCCAAGGTTTAGAATAGAAAGATTGTGCAAACTGTACAGTGGTTCAATATCAACCTCATTAAGTTCTCTGAAAACATATCCTTCAATGTGTAATTGCTTCAGGGAGACTAATTTTGAAAAATTCCATGAGAGATTGATTTCCTTTGGGTAAGCTTTTATGTCATAGTTATATGATAGGTCAAGCACTTCCAATTCAGGTAAATGGTTTAAAAAATCACCAGTAGCAATTTCAGAAACCAGGAAATTCTGGCAAAGGTTAAGAAGCTTCAAGTTGGTGCAGTTCTGAACCCAACTACTGGGAAATTTGCGAAGACTGTTGCTGATAAGAAATAAGTTCTTTAATTTCCAAAGGCTCTGAAAAGCATAAGGATGTATCTGAATAGAAATATGACCAGGGCAGGGTTCACAAGGATAAGGTGCATTGTAACACCTGGGGCAGTTTCCACTTAAGTCAAGAATCTCCAAGTTGACCAGTTCACTGAAATCCTCGAGCTTTACAGTTTGTATCTTGTTGTAAGAGAGGGAGAGCGATGTTAAAGTTGTCGGCAAGCGACGTGGAACGGAAGTCAAGTTATTGTAGGCAAGAGTGAGATTCTTGAGCCGTTTGCAACGTGAGAGCGCTCCGTCCTCCACGTGGTTGTTCACATTGCAGGGGTTGTTATGGTAACAGTTCTGTGACAAGTTGAGGGTTTCTACGTTCGGCAGGTAAGGTAGACTTTCATTTGTGATGTTGAGAATCTTATTTCCATTGAGGCTGAAATGTCGTAAAGTGGGCGGCAGCCCCCGAGGGATTTGGAGGAGGCGATTTTGGTCCAGGTACAATTCCCGTAGTTTCACCAGCGAAGAAAAACTGCCCTCGGAAATGATCACACTCCTACTCTTCGGGTCCAAGTCTGTGCTGTCGTGATAGTAATTAAAACTCAGATCTAGCGTCAGTAGATTTGGGAGGTTTGAGAAGGAGCAATTGGAAATATTCATGATCCGGTTGTCAGCGAGATTTAGACTGGTGGTATTCGCAGGAATGTTTCTGGGCACACTACTCAGACGGTGGCTTCTGCAGTCCAGTCGCATGGAAGATCCATTGTCCTGCGTCGTCACTGTGCAAGGGAGAGTCCTCGGGATCCGGATGGCTGCCAGCAGCTTGACAACAAAGTGGAGCAGAAAGAGGAAGCACGACAAAGTCAGAGCTGGAGCCAGTGTTCTTCTTGCCTAGAGAAGCATTCGAAATGAAGTTAAAAAAAAAGGGAAATTGATGTTATCATGTTCTATATTTAAAAGCATACATGTTTTCTGAAAAGGGACATTATTCAACTCTTAGTTTTGTCACATGGAACTTATAGGCACAAACCTGAATTAATCATCCAGGAAACTTGCTGTACTCTTTTTAGGTGTTCCTGGAAATTGGTGCATTATTTCAAAATAGTTCAGAAGACAATGTTGTTGTAGGAAGGAACTGCAGATGCTGGTTTAATCTGAAGAGAGACACAAAATGCTGGAGTAACTCAGCGAGACAGGCAGCATCTCTGGATGGAAGGAACGGGTAACGTTTCGGGTCGGGACCCTTCTTCAGGATCTCGACTTGAAACCATTCCTTCTACCCAGAGATGCTGCCTGTCCCGCTGAGTTACTCCAGCATTTTGTGCCTATTTTCTTTACAACGGTGCCTTGTTTAGCATTCGCTGGGTTGAGAAAAGCAGTGGAACCAGTGTCAAAAGAGGTTTAGTTTAGCTAGTTTAGTTTAGAGATACAGCACGGTAACAGGCCATTCGGCCCATTGAGTCCGCACCGACCAGCGATCCCTGCACAGTAACACTTTTTAACACACACCAGGGACAATTTTACATTCTTGATACCAAGCCAATGAACCTCCACACCTGTACGTCTTTGGAGTGTGGGAGGAAACTGATTTCTCGGAGAAAACCCACGTGGTCATGGGAAGAACGTACAAACTCTGTAGTCAGGATCAAACCCGGGTCTCCGGCGCTGTAAGCGCTGTAAGGCAGCAACTCTACCGCTGCGCCACCGTGCTACCCTTACATGCTATTACAGCATAATCACTATATGGGATGTGTTACAGAGAGTGCTGTGGGTCTGGGGTCAGCCATGCACTGGCACTGCCACACCAATGAAATGGATTAGACCCATGGCTTGATGTGGAGGGAGCTACTGAGGCAATGGTCAGTGGCTGCCAGCGAGGGCCAGTGTGGGGTGGCCTGGTGTAGGCAGTGCAGCCGTTTAGATGCGTAGATGGTTGGACAAAGGCCACAGGTAGAAAAAACTGAAGGTGTGAGACAAAAGGATTGAAGGGATGTGAATTGTGAAGCCGAAGGAAGGAATTAGGTGGAGGGGAAGGGCAGAAGTAGTTACAAGTCAAGGTGGGGCACAGGGGAGTACGGGTGGGGGGGGGGGGGGGGGGGGGGGGGGGGGGGGGGGGGGGGGGGGGGGGGGGGGGAGGAAGGGAGTTGTTAGAATTCACCTAACATTGCAGCATTCCATGTTCCTACCATTAGCAATGTTACACAATTTTGAGATTTTAAAAATCAAGTCTGCAATTTATCCCATCAGATAAAGCATAAAAAGAAGTTTAATTTGACACCTAATTCACTTTCATATCTTCAGTATTAAAAAAGTTATGGCCATTTTCATACTCGGAAATTAGCATCTTGTTCCCCATTGCCTTTCCATTGATTTAACTCAAAAGCTGTGATCTAGGACAGTCAAAAGCCCATAACTTTCTTAAAAATTAAGAGAACTCAATGAAATGTTCAGTTACTATAGATTGAAGCATTCTGAAACAAATATGAAACAATCTTACTTGGATGACCTGAAATTGAAGCATATAATTGTAGCTATTTACAAAATTCAATTACTAGATCTAAACATCTATCAATTTCTTAAGAAAAGATAAATATTTTTCAATTGCCTAAGTGTCCAAATAACATTCACACAATAACTCACAATATAATATAATTTTTAAATCTAGTTTTCATGAATTTATAGGCCAAATGGAAGGAATTTAGTGTTTAATTCCTGTAAATTAATGGCCATTTAAATCAACTTGCGAGTGGGTTTTAGTGGAATGCAGTGGATTGGAACGTTGCGGTTTGCGGGTGAATTTAACCCACAGTCGGCAGGAAAAACACTGCCAGTTCGTATATATTTTTTGTCCCCATTTCGCAACATGAAAATGTGATTAAATGCTTCCTAAGAACAACGTTTTTATGTAAAAATAAACTGTGTACCTTCTTTTCTCCCCTACGTAAAATCCTTCCCGTTGTCGGCGCTCACGGCTTTAGAAGATGATTTTTAAATTACTCTAGCTAATAAATGATCTAGCGTAGTTTAAAAATACCTTCATAAAACAAATGTCGGAGCGATTTCTCTTTAGCGACGAAATCCCCTGAGATGGATCAATTTGCCCTGCCTGGAGAAAAACGGCATTTTAAACCCGCCCCCCCCCCCCGATAGGCGCAAAGTCGCGCACACGGGGAGCGGCAGCACTGCAGCGCTGCTCACGGTAACTTTTGTAACATACCTACTACCATTGGGCTGTAGGCTACCCAAGAGAAATATGAGGTGTTGTTACTCCAGGTTACACGTGGCCTCACCCTGGCGATGGAGGAGGACCAGGACCGGAATGTCTTTGTGGGAATGCATGGGGAGATAAAATGATTAGCCACTGAGAGTTCCAGTAGACCTCGGAGGGCCGAGTGCAAGCGTTCGACCAAACAGTCACAAAGTCTATGCTTGTTATCTCCGATCTACGTTGAGAACAATGGATGCGGTAGGTGCGCGTGAATCTCTGCTTTACCGGGAAGGACTGCTGGGGTCCCTGGATAGAAGTGAGTGATGACTTATAGGGACAGGTGTTACATCTCCTGCAGTTGCAGGGGAAAGTTCCTGGGGATGGGGTGGGAAGGGATGAGTGGACCAAGGTATTGTGGAGGGAGTTGTCTATGTAAAATGTGAGAAGGTGACTAGAGGGGATACAAAGATCCTTGCAAAGGTCCCTGCAATCTCTTCTTTTGCCTCGTTCAATAACCTGGGTGCGATCACATCAGGCCCTGAGGATTTATCCATCCTAATGCAATTCAGGAGACCCAACACCACCTTTTCTGATGCCAAAATACCCCAACATATTAGTGTATCCTACACTGATCTAACTGAACCTCCCTCATCATCCAACTCCATCCTTGGCCCTTCTCCTTTACTAGAATATTCCACTCCTGAACTCTGATCAGCTAGCTGTCTTTGGAAGATCTCATGTGTCCGTCTAAAGAAGGGTCTCGACCCGAAACATCACCCATTCCTTCTCTCCAGAGATGCTGCCTGGTCCCGCTGAGTTACTCCAGCATTTTGTGTCTATCTTCGGTGTCAAAAGAGCACTTGCCCAGTAACAACTTGATTTATTCTCTCTACCACCTGCTGTTGTAGTTGGTATAAATGTTGTAATTTCACCTCTCCCAATTTTGTAACTTCCCTAAAGGTTCCGACCTATCCTTTCTCATAACTATCTTAAAACTTAAATTGTGATCACTATTTCCAAAACACTATCCTACTCACACTCTCCCGTTTAATATCCCAATAAAAGGCGTAGTGTTCTCTCTCCTCAGGGCACAATATCCACATACCTTTTCAAGAAGCCCTCTTGGATGCACCTATCAAGTGTAATGTTAATATTCAGATTTTTCTGAAGAGAAAGTTAAACCTCGGCTCTGATTGAATAGCATGTCGTTTTTTCTAAAGAAGTAAGTATCGTGTAATACTAAAATACAAGATACAACTTGCCAATTTACGATGGGAGACTGAACTGAATTGAGCCACCTGAGTGGAATCACTGTGTTAATGATGGAGAAGATATGTGGAGTGCACCAATGGATGTTGTGTGACCATCAGCAAAACCAGGGCCTCGACAAACCTGTCCCGATCCCTCCCTCCACCTCATGATCTCCCTCGCACTTCAACTATCTATCAATGCCTGCCGTGAAAATGTTCAGTGACTGCATCTACGTAGCTCCCTGGCTGCCTCACAGCGTTTACAGTGCCACAGACCCGGGTTCGATCCCGACTACGAGTGCTGTCTGTACAGAGTTTGTACTTTCTCCCTGTGACCTGCGTGGGTTTTCTCAGAGAACTTCGGTTTCCTCCCACTCTCCACAGACTTACAGGTTTGCGGGTCAATTGGCTTGGTGAAAGTGTAAATTGTCCCTATTGTGTGTTGGATGTGTGGGGATCGCTGGTTGGTGCGGACTCGGTGGGCCGAGCTGTTTCCACGCTGTATCTCTAAACTAAACTAAACCAAACAAAATGAACTTAATTGTTAATGAATTCCTTTGGGGTGTACCAATGTCGTGAGAAGTGTAACTCTTTTTTAAAAATTCTTCAGCTGCAAAATCAAGCCTGTAACAGATAAAGGTTCTAAAAACATGACTGGTCCAGTGCATGTAAACCACATAAAATAAAGTTTCTAATTTAAGATACATATGTTGTCTGTTCATGTTTGTTATTAGTTGTGGACCTGTCAATAGTGCAGCGTATGAATATATTGTTATAGTACTTTTAATTTAGAGGACACAATTTATAAGTCCTATGTGTAAGAAAGAGGATGAATTTATAACTTATGAACCCAAACCTTGCAGTCTCAAACTGTCCATAAATCGTGATTAGGAGATAGCCGTTTGCAATGACACTTGAATTCATCACAAATTGTTATCTAACTATTGTATAGGAAGGAACCGCAGATGCTGGTTTAAACTGAAGATGGACACAAAAAACTGGAGTAACTCAACGGGTCAGGCAGCATCTCTGGAGAGAAGGATTAGGCCATTAATGTGGTTCTAAAAAGGTTGCAAAAAATGTCTATTGGTTCTAAATTGCTTGCAAAAATGTCTCTATTGGTTCTAAAATGCTTGCAGAAAGTGTCTGTTGGTTCTAAAATGTTTGCAGAAAGTTTCTATTGGTTCTAAATGGGCACAGAAAGTGTCTATTGGTTCTAAATGGTCGCAAAAAGTGTATATTGCTTCTAAATGGTCGCAAAAAGTGTCTATTGGTTCTAAATGGTCACAGAAAGTGTCTATTGGTTCTAGAAGGTCGCAGAAAGTGTCTATTGGGTCTAAATGGTTGCAGAAAGTGTCTATTGGGTCTAAAATGCTTGCTGAAAGAGTGTCTCCATTGGTTCTAAAATGCTTGCAGAAGGTGTCTATTGCTTCTAAAATGCTTGCAAATTTTTTCTATTGGTTCTAAAATGCTTGCAAAAAAATGTCCTATTGGTTCTAAAATGCTTGCAAAAAGTGTCTATTGGTTCTAAAATGCTTGCAAAAAGTGTCTCTAATGGTTCTTAAATGCTTGCAAAAAGTGTCTCTATTGGTTCTAAAAGGTTGCAGAAAATGTCTATTGGGTCTAAATGGTTGTAGAAAGTGTCTAATGTGTCTAAATGGTTGCAGAAAGTGTCTAATGTGTCTAAATGGTTGCAAAAAGTGTCTAATGTGTGTAAATGGTTGCAAAAAGTGTCTATTGGGTCTAAAATGGTTGCAGAAAGTGTGTATTGTGACTGGTTCAACCACACACAAGATTATAGTTGCAGTAGGAACCTTTCTCTTTGTTTTAGCGACTTTTATAGTTTGTCTTTCATGCTGGATATTTCAGAGTAAAGGGCCTGTCCCACTTACGTGTCCTTGGCACGCAGATTACACATTGAGGCGCACGGGCATCTTATGGCCGCGTAGGGCCAGTCCCCCTTAGAAGTGCGGAGGGGTATGTAGTTGTGCGCGACGCAATGTCTCACCTTCAACAGCAGCAGAAACAGGCAAATAATCGCCGAACTCGGTTTGGGGCTCATGGCCGTTGCGGATCCGGATCCGCCCCCACTTCTACTCCCAGAGCGGGGCCAAGAAAATTGAAGATAGACACAAAATGCAGGAGTAACTCAGCGGGACTGGTAGCATCTCTGGAGAGAAGGAATGGGTGACTTTTCGGGCCAAGACCCTTCTTTTCAGACTGAAGAAGAGTCTCGACACGAAACGTCACCATTGCTCCTCTCCAGAGATGCTGCCGGTCCCGCTGAGTTACTCCTGCATTTTGTGTCCATCTTCAAATGATGTCACGTGCTCCGGACGGCTCTGCGTACGCATGTAATCGCGCCCGACCTTTGCGGGACCATCGCTGCTCAACGTGACCACGAGGTCGCGTAATTTGCATGCCAAGGACACGTAAGTGGGACAGGCCCTTAGGTAATGGTACAAATGTAAAATACTTAATGCTTGCATATGTCACAGTTACAGCAAACCTCATGTTTGTTCTTCCAAATAAATAGCACATTTACTTTCAGATGTGGACGTGTAATTCCAGCTGGATATTTGGTGGCCTAAGAAACTGTTTAATGCTAATAATTGGTTCATATGTTGTTCAATTTAACCTACTACAGCTTACACACAGATAATGTTTCCTACTAACAGATAGTAATTAATAATTTGGAGTTACTTATGTCTTTACAGTTAAAATAAAATTATTAAAATTGTTTTATTTGTTTCAAAAGAGTAAACGCTCTTCTACGGTGTAGGAAGGGACTGCAGATGCTGGTTTAAACCAAAGATAGACACAAAATGCTTGAATAACTCAACGGGAATGGCGGCATCTCTGGAGAGAAGGAATGGGTGACGTTTTGGGTCAAGACCCTTCTTCAGACTGAGAGTCAGGGGAGAGTGAGACTTAGAGATAGGAAAGGGTAAGATGTGAAAATGAGATCAAAGGGATGAGGTTCAAGGAAAATGTAGAAAGTGTAGAATAAAATGATTCTTTATGTCTCAATGACAAGTTTTCCAATGTATCGCAACCCTTTGGGAATGAACCAGTAATCCCAGTGGTTGGAAGCCTTCACTTCATGAAGAAAGATGAAACTATTTTCAAAGGTTGTCTGCTTTAGGAAGGGTTTTTTTCAACCATCTTTATTATTTTTCACGAGACTACTGTGTAAAATTATTGTTTTAATTGCATGTTTAAAACGTCAGGAATGGAACTTCAGTTTCCTGGTGCCTCACATAGTCCACGTAAAATGTTGCTTGCTATTATCACTTGCTGCAATTCAACTTGCTCAAGTTAGTTACTTTTGAAAGCAGGATTAGATTTTTTTTTTTTTTAACATTTCACGATTCTATTTACAATTATCCTTTCAGAATCCTGGAACGATTGCAGGTGTAAAACCCCAATAAGTGCCAGCAATTGATTGTCTAGTGATCAACATTAATCTTTCTCACTACACAACTAAGCCTTTCATCTTTGAATTCCCATTAAACAGAAATCTTTCATTTAAGTGGATAATTAAATGTATTCCCCGCCCTTTTCTAACAGTGAATTGATTGTTCTTACATTTTTAGTTTAGTTTAGAGATACAGTGCGTAAACACGCCCTTCGGCCCACTGTGTCCACTCCAACCAGCCATCCCCGCACATTAACACTACTCTACACACACTAGGGAAATTTTACTCTTATACCAAGCCAATTACCCTACAAACCTGTACGTCTTTGGAGTGCGGGAGGAAACCGAAGATCTCGAAGAAAACCCACGTGGTCACAGGGAGAACGTACAGACAGCACCCGTAGTTGGGATCGAACTCGGGTCTCTGGCGCTGCAAGCAGCGTAGGGCAGCAACTCTACCGCTGCACCACCCAGTAAACCTCTTCCAGAAATCAGCCAGAGAGTCCATTTTGTTTTAATGATTTTGTTACATATTCAAATTTAATGTAAGTGATTTTTATAGCTTGGGACTGAAGAGTTCTATTGATTTGCCATAATGCTTAGCATTAATTATTTCATGTAAAAAAAATGTCCCACAAAATCTATCTCTGCCACCAGTCCGGTCATTGTAATGGTTGCAAAACAATAGCTTTGCCAAGCACTGTACTACGTAAAGACAAATTAGTTAATTTGTGGGCATGTACAATCCCTTTTACTGCCAATACCACCCCCCCCCCCCCCTTGCATAAACTCTGCTTGATAGAAACAATTCAGTAAAGGAAAGATTTTGCTCACCATTACAGAGTGTTGAAAGCTTCCATGAGCATTAAAAGCAATGCTTTTGCAGATGGTTGCAAAGACAGATTTGCAGAAGTGTATATCCACTCAAAGAGGAACAAGAGGAGCTGTTTGCCTCAAGCTATAATGCCAAGGCAATACTTCATCTGTGCCACTGGAACTTATTTCAAAGGCAGCACATTGCAAAATACTTGATGTGCCTAAAATTAGCTTCCAACCTACCAAAGGCTCATTGGACAAAATAATCATGCCCCAGAAAGCATCCTCAAACAAAGGAGAAATACCAACGTCAGCAACAGATATGCAGGGATATAAAGAGAAATGCCTTTGCAATAGGAAAAAAACTGCCAGCATTTATCCAAATGATGTGGCCCAACTGAAGCGCCAAGGTAACTAATGAAGATTCAGATGTATATTCAGACAGAAACCATTCCATATACTGGTGAATATTCCATTGCCTGCGTTATTTGAAGGCAAAACTAGACAGGGTGAATTGCCCAGAAGAGAAATGGCATATCTTCTGAATCTCTGGCTGTTAAACTTACTACTCATCCTCTGAAAGAGAAGAGCTTTGACTTTTCTGTTAACCAGCTACCACATAATTTCAGTCAGAGGGTGTTAAGGGCCTGTCCCACCAGCATGCAACTCCATGCGATGAGCGCGATCTAACGTGGTCGCTTGAGCCGTCCGGCGTCGCGGGGCCGGTCCCACTTCGATTGCCGGAGCCGTGCGGAATTGTGCGGAGTTCGTCCCGACATCGCGCGGGGCTCCGAAAAACTGACCATGTTCAAAAATTCCGCGCGGCAACGGCTTGTCGGCTCGCAGTCGCCTCGACACATTACACACCGCCTCGACGTCGTGCCTCCGTGACCCTCTCTGTAGGTGCCTCCGTGACCCTCTCTGTGTGTGGCTCCATGGCCCTCTGTGTGTGTGCCTCTGTGCCCCTCTCTGTGTGTCCCTCTCTGTCCTGGCGAACTTACCTTTCAGACTTTGCTCCAAGTTCGCCTCACTTCCCGCCGCGTTGCGCCGCTCACCCCACCTCCGCGCGGCCCCCGCTGCCGGTTTGGTCGCGCTCTTCGCATGGAGTCGGATGCTGTTGGGAACGGCCCTGTACAGGGATCACCCGACCTCCGCGCGGCCCCCGCTGCCGGTTTGGTCGCGCTCACCGCATGGAGTCGGATGCTGGTAGGACAGGCCCTTTAGGTACCTTCAGTACAATGAAGGATAGGCGTTAGCATTTTCTCTTGTCAAAACAATGTTCCTCTGAAACCTTGTTGTTTTGGTTTTTGACATTTGATACATAGGCACAAGAGAGAAAAGTTCCTCTTAACACCACTAAACCTCTTCCTCATTTGGACACGACTTTGAGGGAGCTGCGTGACTGTGATGATGTAGTCAACTACCTTATTCTGTGCAATTTGCACCTGGTTATTCTGGGAGAAATAATCCCTAAATAGGTTTACGGTAATTGTCCATTTGATGGCAATAAAAATGAAAGCCACAATCTGTTTCACAAGTTCTCATTGAAAGTGAAATCCAACTTGTTCCTTTCCTATCACTCAACAGATGGCTCGATGCGTGGGATAATGTGATAACGCAACTTGATAAAACTCGTTAAGACATGGGCAATTTCCACTAGTGGCCCCTGTCCCCCTCCACTGCCATGGCAAAGCAACCCAATAAACCGTTGGGCAATCAACCTAAGACAATCTGGTCATCTTGGTACAAAGTAAACCAATTGACTATATCTCCAGAGAATGCGGCCTGTTCCGCTGAGTTACTCCAGCAATTTTGTGTCTATCTTCAATTGACTAAATAGATGTGTCATGCAAGTAACCAGAAACACCATGTGGCATAGATGTTGAAGTTAATTGTGACTGCCACAAAGATAAATTGGATAGACTGGGTTCCTTGCTCAGGAACAGATGATGCTGAAGTAGAACCTTATGGAAGTGGACCATGGTGTGAGGCGGGTTGGTAGGGTAGATAGTAAGAATCTTTTCCCTATGGTGGTGTGTCTAAGAGAGCATAGGCTTAAAGTGAAAGGTACAAGAGTTAGAGGAGACCTGAGGGGAAATTTAGCACAAAGGTTGTTGGAGTCTGGAATGCATTGTGTAAAGGAGTGGAGCCACATACAACCACAACATCTAAGAAGTTGTTCGACAAGCACAGGAATCAGCAAAGTATAGATCATACAATACAATACAATTTGTTTGTTATCATTTGAACCTCATTGAAGTTCAAACGGAATTTGGTTTCTGCAGTCATACAAACAATAAAAAGAACCAAGACACAACACAGTTTACACAAACATTCATTGTAGCGAATCTCCTCCTCACTGTGATGGAAGGCAAAGTCTTATCTCTCCCCTGCACTGCCATACTCCTCCCGATGTAAAAGTCAAAGTCCCCTGTGGGCTATGGTAAATAAGTCCGGCGGCCATCAAGGCGATGCAAGGCCGCACTCCGGGTCTTGATGTTGGAGCCCCCGGTGGGCGCTAGCAAGTCCCGCGGCCATTAAAGCCATCCAGCGACGTGGGTCACTGCGACGTGGGTCATCACGTGTCTAAAAAGGTTTCGCGTAGATGGGTGCAATGTTCAGTGTGGACATGGGACATAGGGCATTTTCTGTTCTGTACACAAAGTGCTGGAGTAACTCAATGGGTCAGGCAGCATCTCTGACGAATGTGGAGGGGTGACGTTTCGGTTTGGGACCCTTCTTCAAGGTCCCGATCCGAAGTGTCACTCATCCACATTATCCAGAGATGCTGCCTGCCCGATGAGTTACTCCAACACTTTGTGTCCTCTGGTAAACCAGCATCTGTAGTTCCTTGTTTCTACATTCTTCTGTTCTTCAGTGAATTGCACCTGTAGTACAAGGGGGAATGAATGCTGCATATTTCTTATCATTGGAACAGTGTTTTCATTTGCGTGCGATGACTAGTAGCACCATGGAATGGCCCGGACTCACAACACCACTTTGAAAACCAATGTTGGAGCCCCCGGTGGGCGCTAGCAAGTCCCGCGGCCATTAAAGCCATCCAGCGACGTGGGTCACTGATTGGTGAGTATGATGTCGGGACCAGCTCCATACGGCTCCGCAGTTGGAGTGGGACCGGCCCCGCGAGGCCATACGCCTCAAGCCACCACATTTGGTCGCGCTCGCTGCATGCAGTCGCATGCTGGTGGGACAGGCCCTGTAGACTTTAGAGCATCAAACAATCCTTTCAACTCAGTGAAGTATATTTCCAGAAAAAAAATCTAATTACAAATTCTGCACCCATTTGCAGCACAGCAATTGATACAATCAACAAAGAAATGAATAACCATATCACGTGCCTCATAGAGTCATATAGCACAGAGATAGGCCCATCGGCCCAACTCATCCAGACAAACCAAGGTGCTTCATCTAATCTAGCCACATTTACCCATGTTTGGCCCACATCCCTCTAAACCTTTTCTATCCACACATATCTGTCCATATGTCTTTTAAATGGTCATTATTCTACCTGGCTCAACTGGTTCCTCTGGCAGCTTGTTCCATTGTAAAAAAGTTTTGGTTTTAGTTTTAAAGATCGAGCATGGAAACAAGCCCTTTGGCCCACCGAGTCCATACCAACCATTGCTCAACCATTCTATGTCACCAGCTCTGTCATCCCACTTTCTCGTCCACTCCCGACACACGAGGGTAATTGACAGAGGCCAATTAACCTAAAGTTGGCACAGCGGTAGAGTTGCTGCCTGACAGCACTTGCAGCATCGGAGACCCGGGTTCGATCCCGACTACGGGTGCTGTCTGTACGGAGTTTCTACGTTCTCCCCATGACCGCGTGGGTTTTCTCCGAGATCTTCGGTTTCCTGTCGCATGACAAAGACGTGCACATTTGTAGGTTACTTGGCTTGGTGTATGTTCAATAGTCCCTAATGTGTGTAGGATAGTGTTAATGTGCAGGTGTCGCTGGTTGGCGTGGACCCGGTTGGCCGAAGGGCCGGTTTCTGTGCTGTATCTAAAAAAGTCCTACAAGCCTGCACATTTTGGGGATGTGGGAAAATCCCGGAGCACCCGGAGGAAACACAAGTGGTCACATGGGAACATGCAAACCATGCAGACAGCACCCAAGGTGTGGATGCAAGATGTTTTCCTCAGGTTCCCATTAATTGTTTCCTTGTTCACCTTAAACCCTCGCCTGCTAGTACTTGATCCTGGGGAAAAAAGACACTGTGCATTCACCTTATCTGGTCTCTCATGATTTTTATATAATATGCTATCTGAGGGAAACACACAAGCCAGAACATTGGGAGGATAACCTGAAGACATAGATTTAAGGTAATTGAAAGAAGGGGAAGTGGACAGTCTTCTTAATAGTGTGCATTGTTTTGATCTGGAATGTGGATTCAACAGAGAATGGGATATATATTTCAGAATGGGAACAACATACCTTCCCATGGAGAACAAGCAGGGGACTAACTGCGTATTTACGAAAGTTCAATGGACTTCTTCCAAGTTGCAAGTTTGAACCGCTTTCCCATATTCACTTACAACATAGAGAGAGGTCATTTAGTTTAGTTTAGTTTTGCTCAGTTTAGAAATATAGCATGGAAACAGGCCCTTCGGCCCACCGAGTCCATACCGATCCTCACCCACTAACACTATCCTACACACACGAGGGACAATGTACAATTATACCAAGCCAAATAACCTACAAAAATGTACGTCTTTGAAGTTTGGGAGGAAACTGGAGATCCCAGCGAAAACCCACGCGGGTTACGGGGAGAAGGGACAAACTCCAGACATGCACTCGTAGTCAGGATCAAATCCAGGTCTCTGGAGCTGTAAGGCAGCAACTCTACCGCTGCGCCATCGTGCATCCCAATTTTTCCCATTGTTGGCACTCCGAACATACCCAGCTGACCTATTCTCTCCTTGCATGCTGTCAGCCACCCCCAGCCCTGATGCTCCTGGCAATTTACAGCAGCCATTCACTAACCATGTTTGAGATGTGGGAGAAACCTGAGTGCCCGTATGGTCCCCGTATTGACTATTGTCTATTGTCTATTATCTATTGTCCCAGAGAGAATGTGTAAACTCAACATGGATAGCACTAACGGCTGCACTATCATGCCACCTCTTGCAAGCTGCACCTCTTGTACTGGGACTAGCACCATGGGCTTCACCTGAAAGAGCAGACATGGCATTGATTTAACTTTCCACCCAAAGGATGTTTTACCTCTGAAGTGCATCACTTCCTCAGTACAATAATACCATGATGAAAAGCATAGGCCATTGAGTAGCGAAAGGCATGGATTGAGTGGATGTGGAGAGGATGTTTCCATCAGTGGGAGAGTCCATGACCATCGGCCACAGACTCAGAATACAAGGACGTTCCTTTAGGAAGGAGATGAGGAGGAATTTGTTTAGTCAGAGGGTGGTGAATCTGTGGAATTCATTGCCACCGAAGGCTGTGGAGGCCAAGTCAATGGATATTTTTAAGGCAGAGATAGATAGATTCTTGATTAATACGGGTGTCAGAGGTTATGGGGAGAAGGCAGGATAATGGGTTTGAGAGGGAGAGATAGATCAGCCATGATTGAATGGTGGAGTGGACTTGATGGGCCAAATGGCCTAATTCTGTTCCTATCACCTATGACCTTATGAAGTCATCAGCTTCCCGATGAAGGGGGGTCAAAATATTAAGCTCTTGCCTATATTCTCCAGTGGATACAGTTTTTTTCCATGTTGCTATTCATGGAAACTTTGGGCCCATGTTCAGCTATTTATGTTACCTGGTCATTAACTTATCACCACATAGAAGATCTAGTTACGCACATGTTAACAAGTACATTTCCTATGTTACAGGGGTGGTTACCGCTCTTCAGCTGCAATTCTCTTTGCAGTTTCAGTTCCAGTTTAGTTTATTGCCATGTGTACCAATAGACAATAGACAATATGTGCAGGAGTAGGCCATTCGGCCCTTCGAACCAGCACCGCCATTCGATGTGACTATGGTTGATCATCCACAACGACCCGAAACGTTGCCTATTTCCTTCGCTCCATAGATGCTGCCTCACCCGCTGAGTTTCTCCAGCACTTTCGTCTACCTTCGACTTTCCAGCATCTGCAGTTTCTTCTTAAAGAGTTAGATGGTGGTCACTTTCAGATGTCATGGAATTATGTAAGCTGCTATCAATGTCCGCAATGCTCTAATGACCAGTCGCATGGGCGGAAATCCATTTTTGAGTGGTGGGGACATGCCCCCCATGTTTTGAGTGGTGGGAACATCCCCCCCATGGTTTGTGACTTGGGCACTACAGCCAGTCCCAGATCGGCGCGCTTGCTCCAAGTCTGGCTGTAGCTCCCAGGTCACCTGCAGGTCCCGGGACTGGCTGTAGCGCCCAGGTCAGCTCGCCTGCCCCACACTCCAAAGACGTGCAGGTTTTTCGGTAAATTGTAAATTGTCCCTAGTGTGTCAGATGGTGCTAGTGTACGGGGTTATTGCTGGTCGGTGCGGACACAGTGGGCCAAAGGACCTGCAGTTCCCATGTCGCCTGCACTCCCGGGTCGGCTCGCTTGCCCCAGGTCTGACCGCAATGCCCTGGTCGCCTGTGTGCCCCGGGACTTGCTGCAGTTCCCAGGTCGTGAAAACAAATTGGAAAAAAAATACACCTGCGGGCCGGATGATTTCGGGTTATGGGCCGGATCCGTCCCGTGGGCCTTAGGTTGCCGACCCTTGTCCTAGATGTTAGGCCTCATTGTGTCCCCCCATGTGACCACAATGTTCCTAATCCATTTAACCCCAAGATATTTAATAATTTAGCCAAACGCTTCGTTTTATACACGGGATCCAGCATAATTTGAATGGCACCCTATTTCATCCTAGCATTCTTTTCCAATCATTGTTAAGCTGCCTTCACAAAGTTATTTCAAGTGCTGCTTTTGCACAAAACCTTTGATAAAATGCACAGTTTGGAGGTAAGTTTACAGAAATGCACTTTCAATTCCATGAGCCATCAGCAATACTATCTATAAACTACAGAATTATATTTATTTTAATTCATCTTTCAATTGATGAACATTTACTGACCACCCCTAATTGAGAAGGTGGTGAACCGCATCTTTTAGTTATAATTTAGTTTAGTTTATAGATACAAGGTGGAAACTTTGGCCCACCGAGTTCTCTCCGCACTATCACTATCCTACACACTCGAGAGATCATTTTCATTTATACCAAGTCTATTAACCTACAAACCTGTATGTCTTTGGAGTGTGGGAGGAAACCGAAAATATCTGAGAAAACCCACGCAAGCCAAGAGGAGAACGTACAAACTCCGTAAAGACAGCACCTGTAGTCAGGATCAAACCCGGGTCTCTGCCGCTGTAAGGCAGTAGATCCACCACTGCACCACCTCGCCGCCCTTCTGCCCTTCTTGTGAAGGCACTGCCACAATGCTATTGGGGAAGGAATTCCAGGATTTAGACCATGAAGGAGTGATGCTAGTTTTGCAAGTTGGGATGGAGTGAGACTTTGAGGGCAACCTGTAGAGGGCGGTGTTCCCATGCGCTTGGTGGTCCCTTATCTTCTTGGTGGTTTTGGTTCTGAACTTAAAGAAAGGTAACTTTGAGGGTATGAGACGTGAATTGGCCAAGATTGACTGGCAATTAATTCTAAAAGGGTTGACGGTGGATATACAATGGAAGACATCATGGATGAACTACAAAAATTGTTCATCCCAGTTTGGCAAAAGAATAAATCGGGGAAGGTAGTGGTGGATAACAAGGGAAATCAGGGATAGTATCAAAGCAAAGCGTACAAAGTGCAAGGAGGACAAAGGGCTGGAAAGGAAAAATAATTATGAAAGAAAACTTGCAAAAGTTTTAGTTAAAACAAATGTAGGTCCCTTGCAGTCAGAAACAGGTGAGTTGATCATGGGGAACAAGGATCCGTCTTCACTAAGGAAGACATAAATAATCTGCCTGAAATAGCAGGGGACTGTGGGTCAAAGGAGGAATTGAGTGAAATCCAGGTCAGTCGGGAAGAAATTGAATAGATTAAAGGCCGATAAATCCCCAGGGCCAGATAGGCTGCATCCCAGAGTACTTAAGGAAGTAGCTCAGGAAATAGTGGATGCATTAGTGATAATCTTTCAAAACTCTTTAGATTTTGGAGTAGTTCCTGAGGATTTAGCAAATGTAACCCCTCTTTTTAAGAAGGGAGGGAGAGAGAAAACGGGGAATTACAGACCAGTTAGTCTAACATCGGTAGTGGGGAAACTTCAGTTATTAAAGAATAGCAGCACATTTGGAAAGTGGTGAAATCATTGGACAAAGTCAGCATGGATTTACAAAAGGTAAATCATGTCTGACGAATCTTGTGGAATTTTTCGACTGGACTTCCAGAAGGCTTTCGACAAGGTCCCACATAAGAGATTAGTATACAAACTTAAAGCATACGGTATTAGGGGTTCAGTATTCTGGCTGGCAAAACAGGAAGCAAAGAGTATCCTTTTCACAATGGCAGGCAGTAACTAGTGGGGTACCGCAGGGCTCAGTGCTGGGACCCCGCTATTTACAATATATATTAATGAAGGGAATTGAAGGCAATATCTCCAAGTTTGCGGATGACACTAAGCAAGGAGGATGCTAGTGCAAGGGTGACTTGGATAGGCTGGGTGAGTGGGCAAATGTTTGGCAGATGCAGTATAATGTGGATAAATGTGAGGTTATCCACTTTGGTGGCAAAAACAGGAATATTATTTAAATGGTGGCCGATTAGGAAAAGGGGAGATGCAGCGAGACCTGGGTGTCATGGTACACCAGTCATTGAAAGTAGGCATGCAGGTGCAGCAGGCAGTGAAAAAAGCGAATGGTATGTTAGCATAGCAATTTGAGTACAGGAGCAGGGAGGTACTTCAGTTGTACAGGGTCTTGGTGAGACCACACCTGGAGTATTGCGTGCAAAATCTGAGGAAGGACATTATTGCCATAGAGGGAGTGCAGAGAAGGTTCACCAGACTGATTCCTGGGATGTCAGGACTGTCTTATGAAGAAAGACTGGATAGACTTGGTTTATACTCTCTGGAATTTAGGAGATTAACCAAAATTCTTAAGGGGTTGGACAGGCTAGATGCAGGAAGATTGTTCCCGATGTTGGGGAAGTCCAGGACAAGGGTCACAGCTTAAGGATAAGGGGGAAATCCTTTAAGACCGAGATGAGAAAGACTTTCTTCACACAGAGAGTGGTGAGTCTCTGGAACTCTCTGCCACAGAGGGTCCAGTTCATTGGCTATATTTAAGAGTGCCCTTGTGGCTAAGGGGATCAGAGGGTATGGAGAGAAGGCAGGTACGGGATACTGAGTTGGATGATCAGCCATGATCATATTGAATGGCGGTGCAGGCTTGAATGGCCTACTCCTGCACCTAATTTCTATGTTTCTATGTTTCTAAAGTCATGGATGGGGTTGCAATCTATCTTCCAATAAAGGCTTTTGCACGATTGGCTTTCCAAAAGAGCTCAGCTTCATTCTCCATGTAATTCATGGAAATTTGAGGCAGTGATTGTTAAATGGTGACTATGGCACCAGACCATATCTTTCAAGCACACGCAAATAAACGTAATGCATTTTCTGACAGCCTGGTATACAATCACAATATGACTAAATACTAAAAAGAATCATATCCTCAATAAATAAAATCGAAAGAGAAACCATCATTAAAAAAGTCAAGTAACCATTGCCTGCGAATGAATCACAAGAATTAACCTGTTAAATTAGTATTTCAAGAGATAATTCAATGTGTAAATCCCAGGAGAAGCCTCAATATGAATGCCATTAGCAATAAATAGAATTATTCTGCTCATAGAATAAGTTTGCTTTAATATAATAAAACTATGAGACAATTTACCCTGCCCTTTAATGCCCGCATTGAGAGTAGCTATAAACTGAAGGATAAAATCCCTATCTTTCACATGAGTCCTTTAACATGAGGACCTACTACTCTCCTGCCACTCTCGCACTTCTGCCCCACCTCAAATGATCATTTTTTCTGGGTGAGGTTGGAGATTCAGAGATAGGTTTCATAAAAACAGCACGGTGATGGGGGTTCAGAGGTGATCCTGACCACATCCACTATGAGAATCATAGTGTCATATAACATGGAAACAGTCCCTTCAGCCCAACATGCCCATCCCAACCATTATGCCCATCTAGTCCCATCTGCCTGCATTTGGCCCATATCCCTCCAAACCTATCCATGCCATGTACGTCTCTCTCTCTCTCTCTCTGTCTGTCTGTCTGTCTGTCTGTCTGTCTGTCTGTCTGTCTGTCTGTCTGTCTGTCTGTCTGTCTGTCTGTCTGTCTTATTATTATACATAAGAGTCTGATCTTGTGCATAAAAACAGTATGTGATAGCGCTACGATATTTTGCCAGGTTACCCACCGTTCTCCTGTGCTGCGAGTGCAATCGGTGGTATATTACAAAAGTTATCGTGGTTTAAAAATCTTTAAAACCGTGCACACAGATTCCTTCAGGCAGCACCACCCAGATTGGTCTCTTCTCCTGTCAGTCAATGCCACGGCCGGGATGGCGACGCCCCTTTTGGGAGAGGGAGAGGGGGAAAGTGGGGGAGGTGTGGAGAATGGGGGAGGTGGGGGAATAGAGGGAGAAGAGGGGTTAGTGGGAGAGGTGGGGAGTGAGGGGCAGTGGGGGAGGTCAGGAGGGATAGTGAGGGGGATAGGGGAGGTGACGAGTGGGGGATAGAGGGATATGAGGGGGTAGGGAGGGTAGAGGAGTTATGGAGGGATGGAGTGAATGACTGAGGGTAGGGGAAATGAGAGGGAGGGAGAGGGGGAGGAGGGGAAAGAAGGAGGGTGAAGAGATGGGGGAGGGACTGCTGGGGGATGAGCAGAAATGAGCCGTGCCTGCGCAGTTGGGGGTTGTGCATGAGTGGTGCAATATTGCGGTGGGGGGACGGGTTGCATTGGGGGAACTGGTGAGTGGTGGAATATTGCATTGGGGAACGGGTTGCGTTGGTGGACCAGGCCTCCCGTGTGACTGGAACCCAATGGGTCCCACTTAGTCTAGTGTTTTTTAAACGTTATGATCATACCTACTTCAACCACCTCCTCCAGCAGCTTGTTCCATATACCGATCACCCTTAGTGTAAAATACGTTGTTCCTCTGTTTCCTATTAAAACTTTTGCACCTCACTTTAAAGCTATCTTCTCTAGTTCTTGACACCCCTACTCTGGGTAAAAGACTCTGTGCATTTACCCTATCTAATCCTCTGATTATCTTGTACACCACTGTATACACTCCTGTACTCTGAAATAAAGTCCTAGCCTAAACCTCTCCATATTGCTCAGGCTGTCTGCCTTGCAATTTCCTTTCCAGCTTCCCACAGTGTCCTCAGATATATCTGATCAGGCCCGAGAGATTTGTCTACCTTCTTACGCATTAGGACTTTCAAATACTTCCTTGACCGTAATACTGACTGCCGTCAAGACGCTTCCATGGACTGCCTCAAGTTCCCCAGTTCTCATGCCTTTCTCCATGGTAAAAACAGAGGAGGAACACTCATTCAGGACATTGTACATAGCCTGCCGCTCCACACACAGTTGATAGCTCTGTATCCTGAGGGGCTCTATTCTCTCTCTGGTTACCCTTTTTCCCCTTAATGTATTTACAAAATCTCTTGGGATTATCCTGAATATTACCTTCCAGAGCTATCTCCTGTCCCTTTTTGGTCCTCCTGATTTCCTTTTCTATCGTGCTCCTCTGTTCCATGACCTTCCCCATTCCTCCTTTCTATTCTTGACCAGAGCGTCAATTTTGTGCATCATCCACGCTTCCTTACGCTCATGTGTCTTGCCCTTCACTTTAACAGGAACATGCGTGTCCTATACTCTTCCCAGCACACATTAAAAACATCCCACTTTCTAGACCTTCCTTTTCCTTCAACAACCTTTAAGAATTTAAGAGAGAGTTGGATAGAGCTCTAGGGGCTAGTCGAGTCAAGGGATATGGGGAGAAGGCAGGCACGGGTTATTGATAGCGGACGATCAGCCATGATCATATTGAATGGCAGTGCTGGCTCGAAGGGCCGAATGGCCTCCTCCTGCACCTATTTTCTATGTTTCTATGTTTCTAACCTGCTCCTATCAACATGAGCAACTTCCTGTCTAATACCTTCATTTTTAAATTTTTTTTTTTTTTTAATTTTTATTAGTACATAATAAAAAACATTTTGTTTGTGGTGGTTAATATTGTCAATATTATCAATTATTTAATAGTTGTACTATATATATTATTTTTAATATAGATAGAAAATAATAGAGAGAGAGAGAGAGAGAAAATAAACCAACATTTTTTTTTTTAAACCAGAAAGTATAATAATAGAGAATGGAATAATTAACTAATAATACATCATTGGAGATATGTCCGAGAATTATAAAATGTAACTCTTCATCTAATCCCTAATTCGGGTTTCAGTCAGGTTCTCGTGCCGAACAAGTTTGCCCCTTTAAATAGTCAATAAATGGAGACCATATTCTGGTAAAAAGTTCTTGTTTGTCCATTAAGACAAATCTTATTCTTTCCAAATGTAGGATCTCCGACATTTCCATAATCCACATTTTAATTGTGGGGGTTATAGGGCCTTTCCAAAATTTTAATATTAATTTTTTCCCAATTATTATACTGTAGCGAATAAAGTTTCTTTGGTTTGTTGTAAATATTTGATTTTGTTCTAATATTCCTAATATTATTAGTTTTGAGTCTGGGTCCAATTGGATGTTGACTTCAGAAATTATCTTAAAAATGTTGGTCCAAAAATTATTAATTTTTATACAATTTACAAATGTATGCGTTAGGTTAGCCTCTAAGTGCTGACATTTTTCACAGATAGGAGATATACTTGGGGAAAAATTATATTTCATTTCGTTTTTGAATAATGTAATCTATGTAATACTTTACATTGTATTAAGGAATGTCTAGCGTTTAACGAACAATGATGTATATGTTGTAAGCTTTCGTCCCAAATATCTTGCCTTATTGGTTGGCCTAGTTCATTTTCCCATGATTGCTGATATATTTCCGTCGTGGGTGCATCACTGTCTAATAGGATATTATAGATATAAGATATTAATTTTTCTGTGTTAGGGTGTTTGTTTAAACATTCATCAAGAATTTCTGTCTTTCTGTTTCTATAGTCCTGTGTATTTGATTTAGCATAATCTCTAAGTTGTAGGTATCTGAAATAGGCATTTGAGTGAAGTCCATAAATTTGTTGTAACTCCTGGAATGAGAGGAATGTACCTTTTCTATAAAGATGACCCTTCTTTTTAATTCCGTGATTTTTCCATTGTAGAAAACCTTTATCCATCGTTGAGGGTTTAAATGTAGGGTTGTTTACAATGGGAAGGAGTAATGATAGATTATCCAATTTTAGAGTATTTTTTCATTGTTTCCAAAGCGTATTCCACTGTAAATTATGGGGCTTTCTCTATAGGTTTTTTTGCTTAATTTAGTAGTAGCAAACAAAATCGAGCCAATTAAAGGGTAAACAGTCTTCATTTTCCATTTTTAACCAATCTGGTTGCTGGTCCAATTCTTCCAACCAAAAATTCATATTTTTAATGTTAACTGCCCAGAAAGTAGGGCTAACCTCCATTTATTTTTGATTTACATACGTGCTTTTTATTTATTCTGTGATTCTTATAATCACAGATAAAATTAGTGACTATAGAGTCAACCTTTTTAAAAAAAAAAGTTTTTGGAAGATATATCGGGATTGATTGAAAAAGGTACAGTAATTGCGGGAGAAAAATCATTTTTATTGCATTAATTCTACCAAACATTGAGATAGGTAGTGTTTTCCAATATAGAATATTCTTATGTAATTTGTTCAATAAAGGTGGAAAGTTTAGTTTAAATAAGGAAGTATATGTCTTTGTTACATAAACTCCAAGATATTTAAATTTTTCATTTACTATTTTGAAGGGAAATTGTTGTAATATATGTGGATTACTTTCCATTATTGGCATGATTTCACTTTTATTCCAATTAATTCTGTATCCTGAGAACGAGCCAAATTGAGTTATTAAATGTAATAGGTTTGGGATACTAAATTCAGGTTTTGTAATGTAGATTAATACATCATCTGCATATAAGGAAATTTTATTCTCAGTGTCTTTAGTATTATACCCATATATTTCAGGATGGGACCTAACACTTTCTGCTAGTGGCTCTATTGCGAGTGCGAATAATAACGGAGGTAACGGGCATCCTTGTCTACAGCCTCTAGATAAATTACATTTAGCTGATAACATTTGGTTTGTTGATATTCTAGCTGTTGGGTTAGTATATAAAAGTTTTACCCATATACTAAACTTCTCGCTCAATTGAAAATTTTCCATGAGCGAGAATAAATAGGGCCGTACCACCTGGTCAAATGCTTTCTCAGCATCTAATGAAATAATTGCTAGATCTTCGTTAGTACTTATCTTTGAGTATATAATATTGAATAATCGTCTCAGGTTATATGAAGAATAGCGTTTTGGTATAAATCCTGTTTGGTCATGGTGTATTAATTTATTAATCACTGTGCTTAATCTTTGTGCTAGGATTTTAATTAATATTTTTTGATCAGTGTTTAAGAGAGCTATAGCTCTACATGAATCTGGATCTTCCAGGTCCTTATCTATTTTTAGTATAAGTGTTATTATAGATTCATTTAGCGTTTCTGGTAGTTTCTGTTGGGTATAGATGTGTTCATGTGGAGCGATCAGATCATCAATTCTTTAATAAAATTCAGAGCTTATACCGTCAGGACCCGGGGCCTTACCGTTTTTTAGAGATCTGATAGACTCTTCAATTTCATTTACTGTTAGTTCAGCGTCTAGTAATTCTCTATCTTTCAAATCTGTCCCTTTAAGGTTGCATTTTTGTAAGAATGCTTCCATTCCTGTCAAGTGATCTATCGTTTTAGCTGAGTAGAGGTTTTGATAATATTGCAGAAATCTCTCATTAATATCCTTAGCTTGTACTAGTGGTTCTCCTGTTTCTGATCTAATTTTGTGAATTGTTTTTTTCCCCGTCCAGTTTCCGAAGTTTGCGAGCCAATAATTTTTGTGGTTTGTCGCCGTATTCAAAATGTAATTGTTTAGTGTATTGGTAAAATCTACTGTCTAATACCTTCAACGTCAGCCTTGCTCAAATTTAGAATATTAATGTGTGAGTCCTCCCTATCTTAGTCCATAACTATATTAAATCTAATTCAACAGTGGTCCCTGGTCCCAAAAGACTCCTCCACGAACACTTCCTCCATGTGCCCATCCAATTTCCCAAGACTAGATCAAGCATTGCTCTCAGCCTATGTAGGGCCCTCTACATATTGCCTGAGGAAACTTTCCTGAGTAATTTTATTTAATTTAGAAATACAGCACGGAAACCAGCCCTTCGGCCCACACCAAACAGCGATCCCCACACATTAACACTATCCTAGACACACTAAGGACCGATTTATACCAAGCCAATTAGCCTTCCAATACATCTTTGGTATTTGGGAAGAAACCAGTGATTCCGGAGAAAACCCTCGCAGTTCACGGGGAGAACGTACAAACTTCGTATATACAAGCACCCATAGTCAGGATCTAACCCGGGTCTCCAGTGCTGTAAGGCAGCAACTCTACCACTGCGCCACCATTTGACAAATGAATACATTTGACAAATTCTGCCCCGTTTAAAACCTTTGGCACTATGACAATCTGTCAATATTGGGAAAGTTAAAATCCTCTACCAATGGAACATTAAGCTCTCCCTCTTGAATGGAACATTAAACTTTTACTCTCACCTCTATCTCTTCTGAAGGATATGTACCATGGAACATTAAGCTACCAGTCTTCTCCATCTCTAAACCAATCCTCTGTAACGGCTACAATGTCCCAGTCGCATATAGCTATCCACGCCCTAAGTTCATCTGCCTTACCCGTCAGGCCTCTTGAATTAAAATAAGTGCAATTCAAATCAACAGTCCTACCTCGCTTCCTGCCTTTCTCCAGCCTCTTCTGTCCACTGAACTTCCTTTCATCACCATCCAAACCGACTTCTAGCCTCTCACATGCTTGGTCCTGTATAGCATCCCTGCCCCCTGCCCATCCAGTTTAAATCCGCCCATATGTTGAGAGAATGGAGCAGCTGGGCTTGTATACACTGGAATTTAGAAGGATGAGAGGGTATCTTATTGAAACATATATGATTAGTAAGGGATTGGACACGCTAGAGGCAGAAAGCATGTTCCCGATGTTTGGGGTGTCCAGAACCAGGGGCAACAGTTTAAGAATAAGGGGTTGGTCATTTAGAACGGAGATGAGGAAAAAACTTTTTCACACAGAGAGTTGTGAATCTGTGGAATTCTCTGGATGAATCAGTGGAAGCATTCTCTGGATGCTTTCAAAAGAGAGTTAGATAGAGCTCTTAAAGATAGCGGAGGGATATGCGGAGAAGGCAGGAACGGGGTACTGAATGTGGATGATCAGCCGTGATCACAGTGAATAGTAAATTGTATTCATACTGTGAATAGCAAGATATCTACTATATCGGTTGTTCAAGATGTAGTCTCTTATACATCGGCGAGACCAAACGTAGACTGGACAATCATTTCGCTGAACACCTTCGCTCAGTCTGCCTGGACCTACTTGATCTCCTGGTTATGAAACATTTTAATTCTCCTTCCCATTCCCAAACTGACCTTCTATACTGGGCCTCCTCCATTGTAAGGGTGAGACTAAACACAGATTGGAGGAACAGTATCTCATATTTCGCCTGGGCAGCTACAACCCAGTGGTATGCATATTGATTTCTTTAACTTCAAGTAATCCCTGCATTCCCTCTCTCTCCATCCCTCCCCCACCCATGTTGCCACCAGCTTCTTGTTCTCACCTAGCAAACAGCTAACAATGGCCTGTTTCCTTTATCATCCCATTATTTTTTGCATATATTTCATTCATTTGTTTTATATCTCTCTACATCATTGTCTACAGCACATCTCTCGTTCCCCTTTCCCCTTACTCTAGTCTGACGAAGGGTCACCCATTCTTTCTCTCAGGGAGATGCTGCCTGTTCCGATGAGTTATTCCAGCATTAAGAAGGAAGAGGGACAATTGGGGCTAAATTGAATACTTTTGTAACTTTGCCAGCCCACCAATATGTGGCGGCTCTTTACATACTTGTATATTGTACGCAAAACAAGAATCCCACTGCACCAAATATAGCGCAATTTTCCCTCACGCTGCCTTGGCAAGGCCAGCAGCATAATCAAGGATGAGTCGCACCCTGGCCACTCCCTCTTCTCCCCTCTCCCATCAGCAAGGTATAGTAGTGTGAAAACACACACCTCCAGATTCAGGGACAGTTTCTTCCCAGCTGGTACCAGGCAACTGAATCATCCTACCACAACCAGAGAGCAGTGCTGAACTACCATCTACCACTTTGGTGACCCTCGGACTATCCTTGATCGGACTTTGCTGGTTTTACCTTGCACTAAACGTCATTCTCTTATCATGTATTTTTCTGCTGATGGGATAGCACGCAACAAAAGCTTTTCACTGTACCTCGATACACGTGACAATAAACTCAACTGAACCAAACTAAACTCAACTAAACTAAGAGAGGATGAATCCTGTCATGGGAAAATCTAAAATTTAGGGTCACTGTTTAAAATACAGGGTTGTCCACTAGTAGCATAGATGATGAAAATTAATTTAGTCTCTCAGAGGGTTGTGTGCCTTTACAATTTTCCTTAAAGGGCAGTGAAAGCAGATCTTTGAAATTATTCTACATAGGTAGATAGAGTGTTGATAAGCAAGTAGTGAAGGGTTAAGATGGTTGGTTAAGGTAATACTGGGATCAGCTGTGCTCTCATTGAATGGCAGCGTAGACTTAAGCAGTATGATTTTATTCAAAATAGTAAAAAATAGTTTTAATCAATTATATCCCAATACTTATTGGTTTATTATGCACATTTCAGTGTGATGTATATCTTGCAAGGATGCAAGAATGTAGTAACTCATTGGTACTTCCCATCACTGCTGCTCTGAATCCACATGTATCTATATCTATGGAGGTGTGAGTGGTATGTAAGTTGGCTAATAACTTGACACTAATGCAAAACAAACCTGTCCCATGTTTAAAAGAAAAACAGAAATGCTGGAAGAACTCATCCACTCAAGCAGCATCTGTGGAAAGAGAAAGCAATTAACGTTATTCAGGTCTGATGAAGGATCTTCAACCTGAACCATGAATTGGTCTCTCTTTTCACAGATGCTACTTGCCGATGCGATAGGATAGAACTTTATTTTATCCCAGGAGGGAAATTGACCTGCCATAAAAACACAAAATTCATAAATTCTTAAAGTCTTAAAGTGACGAGTGGGAAATGATGGGGGATGTGCAAAGATTGGGTTGGGGGGGTGGCAAGGAGGGGGGAGGCAGTCTCAGTCTACCCCACAACAGAAGGGAGAGGAGTTGTACAGTTTGATCAGCTAAGCTCTTTCAGTATTTCTGTTTTTGTTTTAGTTTTCAATATTTGCAGTTGCATTTACTTTCCTTTTCTATACTCACACTGTTTGGGGTAATCACATTAATCATAGAAAATATGGTATTTGAGCCTGCAATACCATGCAGTGCAATCATCGTGAACCTTGCACATCATTATCACATTCCTACTCCCTCCCATTACCCATAGACGCTGGATTTCTACAGGTGGACAGTGGAGAGCATATTGACTGCTTGCATCATGCATGGTTCGGCAACTTGAAAGCCCAGGAGCAAAGAAGACTGCAAAAAGTTGTGAGCACTGCCCAGTCCATCGCAGGTTCTGACCTCCCCACCATCGAAGGGATTTACAGGAGCTGCTGCCTCATAAAGGCATCCAGCATCTTCACCCTGGCCACACACTCATTTCACCCCTGCCATCGGGAAGAAGGTACAGGAGCCTGAAAACTGTAACGTCCAGGTTCAGGAGCAGCCTCTTCTCTACAGCCATCAGGCTATTAAAGGGGTGGAAGATTGCAACCTTCACGTGGTCCGCCCTGTTTCGACTAATGCAATCAACTCGACGTGCACAAACGAAGATCAAATAGAACAAGTTGTCCTACAACTTTAGGTTGTGCACGCCATACGCAAGAAGAAGAAAGCTATTAAACCTCAAATAAACTCGGAACTACATAGACTTGGGGGCATTGGTTTTATCTCTTTGCACTGTTATTGTTTGTTTTTTATGTGCATGTATGTGTGCGTGCGAACGTGTACATATATAATATGTGTGTCTGCGTGCATGTGAGTATACGTGTGTGTATGTATCTATACGCACACAGTAGTTTTTTTCTCATTTATTATATTGTTTACAGTGTACTATGTTTACATATTCCGTTGTGCTGACGCAAGTAAGAATTTCATTGTTCTATCCAGGGACGTATGACAATAAAACACTCCTGATTCTTGAAATCTGCAGCTGAACATATTTAACCACCATCTCTGTGGTAGAGAACTCCACAGGTTCACCGCCCTATGAGTGTGGAAACTTCTCATCTCAGTCCAGAATGTCTTATCTAGTTATTCAGAGATGATTACTCTTTAATCCAGACCGCAGGAGAAGACAAATCTCGTCCCTGTCAAGCCTGTCAACATTTGGTAGGTTTCAACAAAGTAGACTCTCATTTCTGGACTCAGGTGAATACTGACCTAGTTAACCCAAGCTTTCCTCAATGGGCAGTTCTGGCATCACTGTAATCACTGTTGGGCCCTTATTGCACTACCATCCAAAGCTCCCTTTCTTCGTTAAGGGGACCCGAAATTGCACTTAATGCAGGAGGAATGGCCTTGCCATCTCCCTGTGTGTTTGTCATAAATGAGCCAAAACAATTATCGATGTTAGATGGTTTATCGAGATTGTTAGATAATAGCTTCTCCCTAATGTAAACTGGGCAGTTTCTGGGTCATGCTATATGATGTCGCTGAAGAGATTGGTGTATTGTGGGTAGTTGTCTGTGGTTAATGCGTTTCTCAGGCGCTGCCAGAAGAGGGGTTGGGCGCGCCGGTTACAGGGCCACGCCAAGACCGAGTTCTTGCACAGTCTCTTTCGCAGCCTTACGTACTTGGAGCTTTGCAAGACCCTTTCCAGCAAAACCAAGATGATCACGTCAACCTTCTCATCCAGCAACCGCTGGTGAGCCATGTGGAAGGCAATTCTAAAGTTTCCCGTGCTCACGTAACAATCGGTGAGGACAAAAATGGTCTTCCTGCTTTGGTGAATGCTCTGGGACAGATTGTCCATTACCAGTTTCCCCGGGACCCAGTCTCTTTCTTCCAAACACAGGGAGAATCGTCGCTCCCCCCGTTTTTCCAAATTGTCGATCAACTCCTTGAGAATCCACTCCGCCACCGCGTTGTCCCGAGTGTCATAAGCAACAAACGCCCCGTACTCCGCCTTGGCGTTGGGTATGGAGCGGTAGCCTTTGAACTTGGCCATGCAGAAGTGGTAGATGTACCAAACGTCCCAGCCGAACAGGTGACCGGCGATGGAGGTCACCAGCAGCAAGAGGGTGATCAAGGCGGAGAAAGTGTAGAGGCCAATGCCCAGGTGGTCCAACTCGCAGGAGTGCAGGTCCACCATGACGACGCCGTGGCCGCGGTGGGCTTTGGGGGAGGCGCAGGTGACATCAGTGACCAGGCGAGGGATGTAGACCGTGGTCTGATTGATCCACCACACGAACCACCTGGCGTCGCAGGTGCAGAGAAAGTGGTTGCCGCTTAGCCGCAGCTCCCGAAGGTGTTTGATGGCGCTGTCCGGGAAACTGGAGGCCTGGATGGTCTTCAGGTTGTTGTAGCTGAGATCCAGGAACTGCAGGGTGGTCATGTCCCGCAGGAAGTCCTTGGTCAGCTTGGGGATCTGGTTGCGGGTGAGGTTGAAGACGCGCAGGGTCTGGGTGCAGTTGGACAGCATGCGGGGCACCGTGGTCAACTGGTTGCTACCGAGGTCCAGCAGCTCCAACCAGCCTAGCAGGTAAAGCCTGCCCCAGTTGAAGCTCCGCAGCTGGTTACCGCTCAGCACAAGCTCCTTGAGTAGCGGGGGCAGGTGGTCAAACACGTCGTGCGGCATGAACGCGAGTCTGTTGCCCGACAGGTCGAGGCGGCTCAGGTTGGAGAGGTTCTCAAAGAACTCAATGTACATGTAATTGCCGTCACTCCACATGTAATTCAACTGGTTGTCCCGGAACTCCAGCACGCTCAGCGAATTGCTCTTCAGCTGTGAGTCGGCTGAGGTGTAGATATCGTTCTCGCTCATAATCAGCTTGGAGAGATTGGTGAGGGTGTGGATGAAGTTTAACCTGTGCGTCAACCCTTCCATCTGGAAATAGTGGTTGTTGTTGCTGAGGTCCAGCACTTGAAGTTCCTGCAGCTCCTGAAAGGCGGACTCGTAGAGGAGGTCGAATGCGGTTGTTGGAGAGGTCCAGGTAGCGCAGGTGAGGGAGGGAAAGGAACTCGGTACCATTCAGGGTTTGGCTGAGGGCATTGCCCGACAGGTTGAGACACTTGATGAACGAGAGGTTCTCGAACTGCGCCGGGCTGATGTAGAAGATGTTGTTCCTGCTGAGATCCAAGGTGGAGCGGTGGCGGTTGCACTCGTTGTAGCTCACCGGCGAGAGGTGGTAATACTCTTTGTCCTTCGACTTGCAGCTACGGCCGAACTTGTCGTAGCGGAAATAACTCTCCTGGTCAGGGTATCCATAAAGCGTGCTGGCGCCCTGCTGCGACTGGCCGCTCGGCCCGCAAGAGCCCGTCTCGGCCTGGGTAGAGGAGGGCGAGATCTTGTTCTCCGAGAGGTTGATGACTTGCAGGGCGGGCAGCTGGCTGAAGATCTGGAGATCGGCCAACTTGATGAAGTTGATACCCAAGTCCAAGAGC
This sequence comes from Okamejei kenojei, assembly GCA_035221665.1. Lineage (NCBI taxonomy): Eukaryota > Metazoa > Chordata > Chondrichthyes > Rajiformes > Rajidae > Okamejei > Okamejei kenojei. The sequence goes on from CM069142.1 coordinate 11,198,089, forward strand.
TTGAGCTGCGTGAGCCGCAGCAGGGGCCTCAAGTTCTCCATCCTCAGATCCTTGAACACGTAGCCCCGGAGCTTCAGGCTCTGGAGGGACCGCAGATGCGAGAAAGTGGTGGACAGATTCAGATACTTGTGGTACACCTTCAGTTCGTAGTTGAAGGACAGGTCTAACCCCTCTAAGCTGCCGAGGTATTTTAAGAATGAAGCCGTGGCTATTTCCTTCACCAGGAAATTCTGAGAAAGGTCCAGCATTTTCAGGTTGGTGGTGGATTTGAACCAAGAGCTTAGCACGGCCGTCAGGCAGTTACTCTGGAGCCGCAGGATCTTCAACTTTCGCAGTGCCCGGAAAGCGTTAGGAGGGATCAATAAATAGCTGGGGTCATGACAGGGCTGGCAAGGGAATGGCGCATTGTAGCAGCGGGGGCAGTTCCCGCTCAAGTCCAGAATTTCCAATTCGACCAACTCGGCGAAATCGATATCTTCGATGCGCCGGATCATGTTGTTGTACAGGAAAAGCTGCCTTAAACTCCGAGGCAGTCTCTGGGGAACGTGGGTCAGGTTATTGTCCTTGAGAGACAGCACCTCAAGGCGGCTCAGATTGTAGAAGGCATCCCTCTCAATCTGGTAGCTAGTGTTGCAAGGGTTGCGGTAGTAGCAGTTCTGGCCAAGGTAGATGCTCTCCAAGTCGCCCAGCTCCGTAAAGTTGGCCTTGCCCAGAGAGAAGATGCTGTTGGCCTCCAAGCTGAGCAGAGTGAGAGTGCGGGGCAGCCCTTGCGGTATTCGGGCCAATTGGTTTCCATCCAAGTACAAGGACCTCAACGCTGGCAGCGAGGAGAAGGCTCCTCTCACCACCCTCGGGGGCTTGGTGCACACCCGGTCTTTGGGGCCAAGTCTGACGGGCACGCAGTTACACCTGAGGTCAATCTCCGTCAGGTTATTCAGGCCGGAGAAGGAGAAAGAGGTCACCTGTGAAATGTGATTGATGGTGAGCGTGATGTTGGTGGAGTTGGAGGGGAAGCCGGTGGGCACGCTGTTCAGCCCGCGCTCGCTGCAGTCCACCACCACCTCTGTGTCGCGCTGCATCACGTCGCACGGGAGGCTTTTGGGAAACCATTCGGTTGACACCCGAGTCCACAAAGAGAGGAGGTAAAGCATTAAATGCAACATGACATTCACTGCGACCTGCAATAGAAAGAAAAAGACGATTGAAGCGACTACTGGTGCAGGCTGATGAAGGATCTTCATGACGAGAGGAGTTGAGTATAGGAGCAAGGAGGTCCTACTGCAGTTGTACAGAGCACTGGTGAGACCACACCTGGAGTATTGTGTGCAGTTTTGATCTCCCAATTTGAGGAAGGACATTCTTGCTATTGAGGGAGTGCAGCGTAGGTTCACCAGGTTAATTCCGGGGATGGCGGGACTGACATATGATGAAAGAATGAGTTGACTGGGCTTTTATTCACTGGAATTTAGGATGAGCCAGGATCTTATAGAAACATAAAACATTCTTAGAGGATTGGACAGGATAGATGCAGGAAAAATGTTCCCGATGTTGGGAAAGTCCAGAACCAGGGGTCACAGTTGAAGAATAACATTTAGGACTGAGATGAGGAAAAACTTTTTCACAAAGAGAGTTGTGAATTTGTGGAATTATCTGCCTTAGAAGGCAGTGGAGGCCGATTCACTGGATGCATTCAAAAGAGAGTTAGATAAAGCTCTTAAGGCTAGCGGAATCAAGAGGTATGGGGAGAAGGCAGGAACGGGGTTCTGATTATGGATGATCAGCCATGATCGCATTGAATCGCGGTGCTGGCTGAAGTGCCGAGGCCTACTCCTGCACCTATTGTCTATGTATCTATGTATCTATGTAGGACACTTTGGCCGAGATGTTGACACTAACTGCACAGATACAGAGTCACAAACCGCAGGCACTCCCAAAACGCCCATCTCCACTCACCTTACACCCAATGTTAACATTTCTCCCCACACTCCGCTCAACCCTTCAATTTCAACTACCCAAGATGAAGGGTCATCCAATTTTACAGCGGGATCTAGCTCTCTGCTGGGGAACTGGGGCAAAGAATGGTTCAGGTTTAGATTTATTATTGTTATGTACAGAGAAAAGCTTTGTTTTGCATGTAATGCAACCAGATCACATAATACCATACATAAATGCAATCAAGTGAAAATCAAGGACAATAGGTAGAGCAAAGGGGAAGATACAGAATATAGTTTACAGCATTGCAGCGCATCAGTTTTTTATCGGTAGAGGTGAATCAGACAGTACCCTAGCTCAGTGCTTCTTAAACTAATTTCAGTGTCATTTTCCCTTGAGACTTTATCATAAAATTTCATTCACCCTTGACGAAATTTTCTTATGTTTATTGGTAATGTTCGTCTTATTCTCTCTTGTGTATCATTTTATATATAAAATGTATTTTGTCACATGAGTAAAAACCATAAATTATATAATTTTTTATGTTTATTCTATTCATCTTTTTGAACATCCTAAACATGTAAAGAAAACTAGGAGTGAAAAAACCCGCTAATTAAAGAAAATCATTTGACTAGAATGATTAAAAAAAAACATTTCAATGTCTAAACTGGGCTTCACCCCATCCTACCTTTTCGCTCTTTGTTTACTGCAGTTTTTTTCTTGGAAAACTAGCTCAAAAAACCATGGTATTCTCTAAAAGGTTATATTACAATAAATTTGGGAAATATCCTGCTTCTTTGAAATTAGAAAACCATAGGTAGAGAGAAAAAATATCACATTTCCAGCTCCACTGCCATTAAAACCAATAGGAGCTTACTAACCATTTTAATGGCAATGCCTTTTTTTAAGTATAGAAACAAATATATAAATAGCTGAATAACCTATGTAATTCACCCTTCATTCACCCCTCTAGTTTAATTCACCCCCAACATAATTTAATTCACCTTTGGGTGAACCATTCACCAGTTTAAGAAGCACTGCCCTAGCTTATGGAAGGGCCATTCAGAAGCTTGATAACAGAGGGGAAGAAGCTGTTCCCGATCCTGGTGGGTAACACTTTTAAGCTTCTGTACCTTTTGCCGGACCAGGCCAAAGGAATGACAGGGGGTGGGCCAAGTATTCGATTATGTTGGCTGCTTAACCAAGCAGGCATGAAATGTAGACAGAGTAAATGGTTGGGAGACTGGTCCTGATGGGATGGACAGGCAGAGTGGCGCAGTGATAGAGCTGCTGCCTGACAGCGCCAGAAACCCGGGTCTGATCCTGCCTACAGGTGCTGTCTTTATGGAGTTTATACGTTCTCCCTGTGAACCCATCGGATTTCTCCAAGTGCTCCGGTTTCCTCCCACACTCCAAATGTTAATTTTGGCCAAATTGGAGCTGCCAGGACATTAAAATTGAGTAAAGGCTTCTGTGCTGCTTGGCCATTTTGGTCAAGTTAAATGCGCCTTTTGCGGAACTGGGACAAGCTGCTGAATGGAGCCTAGACAAGAGCTGCAGGGAAAGAATGGGACATCTGCAGCTTTTTACAATAAGGTGTAAATTGCACGGAACTGATTGGCTCACTGCAAACCAGATATACATAGTATAAATAATGTTGCAAGATGGTCATCCTGTTAATTGATGATTGGTCAAACTGTTAAGCCTTGGAGGAACTGTCTAAATCTCAGGGCACATGTTGCTATGTTTGCTTCCTTCGAGAAGCTCCTTTCGAATACAATGTATTAGTTACTGTGTTATTGTGTTTGGGAACTGTCTATCATGTACTGTGTTAATCGATATTTGCTATTGGTTAGTAAAGAGACCACCCCCATGTGGTTCCGCCCCTCAAGGTTCGGGGACCTATAAAAGGTAGCTCCCACGAGATCCGATGTCGATCTTCTGGAAGAACGCTTGGGACTGCGTGACCTTTTGGGGTGTCTCTGCTTGCACGCGGCTAGAAGGGCTTGGCTAAGCAGATACAAGGATCGAATCCGCAGTGGTTAGGTATAGTAGAGGGGAATTGTTGTTGTGTTATTCAAAATAAATAGTTGTGCAAATGCTTGATTCAGTATTTTATTGACTGAAACTAGACTGTGGGGGAGGGAATAAAATGGGTCTTTGAATGAGCTATTTACACAAAGACGTACAGGTTTGTAAGTTAATTAACTTCAGTAAAGATTGTAAATTGGCCCTAGTGTGTGGGATAGTGCTAGTGTACGGGGAGATCGCTGGTCGGCATTGACTCACTGGGCTGACCGATCTATTTCCATGCTGATTCTCTACAGTCTAAAGGCTACATCTGCAACTCTCTGCAGTTTCTTTGTGATCTTGGGCAGAACTGTTACTAAACCAAGCTGTGATGCAACCGAACAGTATGCATCCAATGGTGCACCTGTAGGAGTTTGCAATACTCATTCGAGACACGCCTAATTTTCACAAGTCTCCTAAAGCAGATTAATCTAAGTCTGACAAATGCAAGGTATTGCACTTTGGTAAATTAAGTCAGGACAAGGCTTACACAGTAAACAGTAAGACAATGGAGAGTAACAGGACAGGCAGCATCCCTGGAGAGAAAGAATGGGTGACGTATCAGGTCAAGACCCTTCTTCAGACTGAGAGTCAGCAGGGAGGGAGACTGGAGATAAGGATGGGTACAAAGGTGTGAAGGAATACCTTGCAAGGTGCGAAATTAACAGTTCAAAGAAGACAGTGTTTCGGGAAATGTAGATTGGTTCATTGTTGGCTGAGGGGAAGGTGACAATGAGGCAAACAGTAAAATTAATCAGGAGGACAGTGAAACTAGTCGGAGAAATAGGGTGGGGCAGGAATGAGGAGAGAGGGAAAGCAGGAGTTACTTGACGTTAGATAAATCAATATTCATTTATTCGCTGGGGTGTAAACTGCCCAAACAAAATATGTGGTGCTGTTTCTCCAATTTGTATTTGGCCTCACTCTGACAGTGGAGGAGGCCCAGGACAGAAAGGTCAGTGTGGGAATGGGAGGGGGAGTTAAAGTGGTTGACAACCAGGAGATCAGGTAGGCCTAAGCGGACTGAGCAAAGGGTGTCATATTACAACTGCACAAGTCACTGCTGAGATCATACTCGGAGTATTATGTGCAGTTCTGGTCACCCAGCTGGAGAAAGGATGCCACAAAACTGGCAAGGGTGCAGAGAAATCATAAGGATGTTCCTGGGACTGAAGGATGGGCTGGGACTTTTCCAGGCGTTAACCTTATAGAGGTACATCAAATCTCGAGTAGGGATAGATAAGGTGCATGCTCACAATTTATTCCCCAGGGTATGGGAGTCTGAAACTAGAGAGTATAGATTTAAGTAAGTAAGTAAGTTTATTGGCCAAGTATTCACATACAAGGAATTTGCCTTGGTGCAAAGAGAGAGGGGAAAGATTTAAAGAAGACTGAGGGCCAACTGTGTACATGAACCAAGCAGCCTGAGGAACTGAATTGAATTGAATACTTTATTTTCTGATGTGACAGGTCAAGGTGAAATTCTTTGCTTGTAAAGGTGTGCAAATAGTCACCCATAAAGGGCACTTACAATGTTACAAATTCCATCCCCCCCTCCCCCACCCACCACCATGCCAGCTCCCCCTTTGTTCTTCCCCCTTCCACCCTTCCTCACAGCGGTCCCGCTACACTGGGTCCTCCATTGCCCATTGTTCCTCCCCCCCCCCCCCCCCCCCTTCACGGGTGTCCCCCGCATCGGGACCTCCTTTGTTCCTTCCCTCCCTGTGGTAGAGGCTGATAGAAATCAAAAATGTAAAAGACATCTGGACAGATAAATGGAAAGAAAATGTCTAGTGGGTTATGGGCCAATTACAGGCAAATTTGGTTTAGTTTAGTTTACATAGAAACATAGAAATTAGGTGCAGGAGTAGGCCATTCGGCCCTTCGAGCCTGCACCGCCATTCAATATGATCATGCCTGATCATCCAACTCAGTATCCCGTACCTGCCTTCTCTCCATACCCCCTGATCCCCTTAGCCACAAGGGCCACATCTAACTCTCTCTTAAATATAGCCAATGAACTGGCCTCAACTACCCTCTGTGGCAGAGAGTTCCAGAGACTCACCACTCTGTGTGTGAAAAAAGACTTTCTCATCTCGGTCTTAAAGGATTTCCTCCTTATCTTTACGCCGTGACCCCTTGTCCTGGACATCCCCAACATCGGGAACAATCTTCCTGCATCTAGCCTGTCCAATCCCTTAAGAATTTTGTATGTTTCTATAAGATCCCCTCTCAATCTCCTATATTCTAGAGAGTATAAACCGAAGTCTATCCAGTCTTTCTTCATAAGACAGTCCTGACATCCCAGAAATCAGTCTGGTGAACCTTCTCTGCACTCCCTCTATGGCAATAATGTCCTTCCTCAGATTTGGAGACCAGAACTGTACGCAATACTCAAGGTGTGGTCTCACCAAGACCTTATACAACTGAAGTAGAACCTCCCTGCTCCTATACTCAAATCCTTTTGCTATGAAAGCTAACATACCATTCGCTTTTTTCACTGCCTGCTGCTGCATCCTGCATGCCTACTTTCAAAGACTGGTGTACCATGACACCCAGGTCTTGCTGCATCTCCCCTTTTCCTAATCGGCCACCATTTAATAATAGTCTGCTTTCCTGTTTTTGCCACCAAAGTGGATAACCTCACATTTATCCACATTATACTGCATCTGCCAAACATTTGCCCACTCACCCAGCCTATCCAAGTCACCTTGCAGTCTCCTAGCATCCTCCTCACAGCTAACACTGCCCCCCAGCTTAGTGTCATCCGCAAACTTGGAGATATTGCCTTCAATTCCCTCATTCAGACCATTAATATATTGTAAATAGCTGGGGTCCCAGCACTGAGCCCTGCGGTACCCCACTAGTCACTGCCTGCCATTGTGAAAAGGACCCGTTTACTCCTACACTTTGCTTCCTATTTGCCAGCCAGTTCTCTATCCACATCAATACTGAACCCCCAATGCCATATGCTTTAAGTTTGTATACTAATCTCTTATGTGGGACCTTGTCGAAAGCCTTCTGGAAATCCAGATACACCACATCCACTGGTTCTCCCCTATCCACGCTACTAGTTACATCCTCGAAAAATTCCACAAGATTCGTCAGACATGATTTACCTTTCGTAAATCCATGCTGACTTTGTCCAATGATTTCACCACTTTTCAAATGTGCTGCTATCCCATCTTTAATAACTGACTATAGCAGTTTCCCCACTACTGATGTTAGACTAACTGGTCTGTAATTCCCCATTTTCTCTCTCCCTCCCTTCTTAAAAAGTGGGGTTACGTTTGCTACCCGCTAATCCTCAGGAACTACTCCAGAATCTAAAGAGTTTTGAAATATTATCACTAATGCATCCACTATTTCTGGAGCTACTTCCTTAAGTACTCTGGGATGCAGCCTATCTGGCCCTGGGGATTTATCGGCCTTTAATCCATTCAACTTACCCAACACCACTTCCCGACTAACCTGGATTTCACTCAATTCCTCCTTTGACCCGCGGTCCCCTGCTATTTCCGGCAGATTATTTATGTCTTCCTTAGTGAAGATGGAACTAAAGTAGTTATTCAATTGGTCCACCATATCCTTGTTCCCCATGATCAACTCACCTGTTTCTGACTGCAAGGGACCTACATTTGTTTTAACTAATCTCTTTCTCTTCACATATCTATAAAAACTTTTGCAGTCAGTTTTTATGTTCCCTGCCAGTTTTCTTTCATAATCTGTTTTTCCTTTCCTAATTAAGCCCTATGTCCTCCTCTGCTGGACTCTGAATTTCTCCCAGTCCCCTGGTATGCTGCTTTTTCTGGCTACTTTGTACGCATCATCCTTTGCTTTGATACTATCCCTGATTTCCCTTGTTATCCACGGATGCACTACCTTCCCTGATTTATTCTTTTGCCAAACTGGGATGAATGATTTTTGTAGTTCATCCATGCAGTCTTTAAATGTCTTCCATTGCAAATCCACCGTCAACCCTTTTAGAATTAATTGCCAGTCAATCTTGGCCAATTCACTTCTCATACCCTCAGTTACCTTTCTTTATGTTCAGAACCCTTGTTTCTGAATTAACAATGTCACTCTCCATCCTAATGAAGAACTCAACCATATTATGGTCACTCTTGCCCAAGGGGGCACGTACAACAAGGCTGCTAACTAACTAACTTCATTACTCAATACCCAGTCTAAAATAGCCTGCTCTCTCATTGGTTCCTCGACATGTTGATTTAGATAACGATCCCACATACATTCCAAAAAATCCTCTTCCTCAGCACCCCTGCCAATTTGATTCACCCAATCTATATGTAGATTGAAGTCACCCATTATAACTGTTTTGCCTTTGTCGCACGCATTTCTAATTTCCTGTTTGATACCATCCCCAACTTCACTACTACTGTTAGGTGGCCTGTACACAACACCCACCAGCGTTTTCTGCCCCTTAGTGTTTCGCAGCTCTACCCATACCGATTCCACATCCTCCAAGCTAATGTCCTTCCTTTCCATTGCATTAATCTCCTCTCTAACCAGCAACGCTACCCCACCTCCTTTTCCTTTCTCTCTATCCCTCCTGAATATTGAATATCCTTGGATGTTCAGCTCCCAGCCTTGGTCACCCTGGAGCCATGTCTCCGTGATCCCAACTATATCATAATCATTAATAGCTATCTGCACGTTCAACTCATCCACCTTATTACAAATGCTCCTTGCATTGTGACACAAAGCCTTCAGGCTTGTTTTTACAACGCTCTTACCCCTTATACAATTATGTTGAAAAGTGGCCATTTTTGATTTTTGCCCTGGACTTTTCTGCCTGCCACTTTTACTTTTCACCTTGCTACCTATTGCTTCTACCCTCATTTTACACCCACCTGCCTCTCTGCTCTTGTACCCATCCCCCTGCCACATTAGTTTAAATCATCCCCGACAGCACTAGCAAACACTCCCCCAAGGACATTGGTTCCATTCCAGCCCAGGTGCAGACCGTCCTGTTTGTACTGGTCCCACCTCCCCCAGAACTGGTCCCGTGCCCTAAAAATTTGAATCCCTCCCCCTTGCACCATTTTTCAAGCCACGTATCCATCTGCAATATCCTCCTATTTCTACTCTGACTGGCCCGTGGTACTGGTAGTCATCCAGAGATTATTACCTTTGAGGTCCTACTTTTAAGTTTATCTCTTAGTTCCCTAAATTCACCTTGTAGGACCTCATCCCTTTTTTTACCTATATAGTTGGTGCCAATAACAACAACTGGCTGTTCACCCTCCCCCTCCAGAATGTTCTGCAGCCGTTCAGTGACATCCCTGACCCTTGCAGCAGGGAGGCAACATACCAACCTGGAGTCTCGTTTGCGGCCGCAGAAACGCCTATCTATTCCCCTGACAATTGAATCCCCTATTACTATTGCCCTTCCCCTCTTTTTTCCCCCCTCATGTGCTGCAGAGCCACCCATGGTGCCATGAACCTGGCTGCTGCTGCATTCTCCTGATGAGCCATCTCCCTCAACAGTATCCAAAATGGTATACCTGTTTAGGAGGGAGATGACCGCAGGCGACCCCTGCACTACCTGCCTATTACTTTGCTGGCTATTGGCCACCCGATCCCTTTCTGTCCTCTTACCTTTTTACCTGTGGTGTGACCAACTCACGTGTTTCTCCGCATCGTGGATGCTCCAGTATGAATCCAGCCGCAGTTCCAATCGTTCAATGCGGTCTGCCAGGAGCTGCAGCTGGACACACTTCCTGCAAATGTAGTCACCAGAGACACCGACCATATACCTGATCTCCCACATGTCGCAGGCTGAACAAACCACGGGGCCAATCTCTACTGACATATCTTACTCCCGGATTACTCTGAATTAAATTTTTTTTTTAAATACACAAAACTTTATTCTTTAAACTTTAATAAATACTAATAAATATTGAATCCTTAACTCCCAGAATCCTTAACTCCCAGAATCCTTAAACCTGAAGGCAGAAATGTAAAAATGTAAACCCCGGGTTGCACCCACTCAGCTGCTTCCTCTGGTCCTCTTCAACCAATCTGAGGCTTCCACCAGATTCCTTCTCTGGAAGATGGAACGTTGCAGATTTCAGTCTCACAGCGAAAAGCAAAAGCCCCGTGCTAGATATATACTCACAGCGCAGGTACCGCCACCCTCTCGCACCAACGGCTCCCCGGGCCTCTGTGAAAAGCAAAAGCCCCGTGCTAGATATATACTCACAGCGCAGGTAACGCCACCCTCTCGCACCAAGGGCTCCCCGGGCCTCTCTTTAGTTTAGAGACACAGTGTGGAAACAGGCCCTTCTGTGCTGACCTATGATCACCTGTACACTAGTTCCATCCGACACATTGGGAACAATTTACAGAAGCCAATGAACCTGCAAACCTGCACGTCTTTGGAATGTGGGAGGAAACCAGAGCATCAGGAGAAAGCCCTGCCGTCACAGGGAGAATGTGCAAACTCCGTACAGACAGCACTCAGAGTCAGGATCGAACCCAGGTCTCTGGCGTAATAAGGCAGCACCTCAGCTGCTGCACTGTGCCGCTCTTAAATGGAGTAGCTCAGGTAGACACCTTGGTCAGCATTGGTGAGGACTAAGGAGCCTGTTTCCAAGCTGCATAACTCTATGACTGCTCCATGAAGAAAGAGGCCACTCAGTCAGGTACTGTCACAAAGGCAACTTAAGACAATAGGTGCTAATATATCAGGGTGTAAGACGTTAAGCACTTTCTCAAACGTAACGGAGGACGACAGGTGCAGATGAGTTATATCATCCAACTTGTTTGATAGACTCACCACGGGTATGGGTACGGGTATAGCACTAAATTCACACCTACAAGTCTATGCTGCATCTCAGTAATTTCATCAATCCCATTCCCCCACTTGTCTCCCTGTTAGCTGCTCTCTCCTTTGCTGAAGAAATACCCGCTCGTTTCATCTGCTGCTCACCTACACTCGAGCAACTTTACAGTGACCCAACTACCAACCAGGAATAGCTACTTCCCCACAGCCATCAGGCTATTAAACCTGGCTCGGACAAAACTATGATCATTAATAACCCATTATCTGTTATCTGTTATTTGCACTTTATCAGGTTATTTATTCATGTGTGTATGTATTTATATAATGGTATACGGACACACTGATCTGTTTTGTAGTAAATGCCTTCTATGTTCTGTGTGCCGAAGCAAGGCAAGAATGTCATTGTCCTATCAGGGACACAGGACAATAAACTCACTTGAACCAACCTGCAAGTCTTTGAGATGTGGGTGGAAACTGCAGCACCCAGAGAAAGCCTACAGGGTCAACGTGTGAAATTGGCACCGATAACTCCACAGTTTAGGATCGATTCGTCATAAGTATATCAGTGATAGGGGCTGAATTAGGCCATTTGGCCCATCAATTCCATCCGCCATGCAATCATGGCTGATCTAAACACCCCTCAACGCCATTCCCCTACTTTCTCCCCATGACCCCTAACATTCTGGGCAGCTGTGCAGCAATGTCACTAACTGCTGGGACTATGTGTGCAAACTCCATGTGGATAGAACTGGAGGTCAGGATTGAGCCCGGGCTGCTGGAGGTGGGAGGCAGCAGTGGGAGCTAGCGGGCTGCGCCACCCAGGACCAGGCGGGGCTGCCGTGCACAAAGAGGGACCCGGCAGCCTGCTTTGCCGCTGCAAGGAGATAAGACTGTACTAAGACCTTATGAAACTTTGTTGCCGTCTGAAACTGCTGAAAAAGTGGCGACACTTTGTGTACTGCCAGGTGAAGTCTGCTGTATGATTTTAAAATCATGCTGTATGATTTTACCGGATTGTCTGCAAAACCAAATTTCACTGTACCTAGACACATGTGACAATAAACCACCAGTGAATTGATTCACCAGGATGTTGCCAGGGATCTTCAGCTTTAATGAAGTCTGAAGAAGGGTTTTGGCCCGAAACGTTGCCTATTTCCTTCGCTCCATAGATGCTACTGCGCCTGCTGAGTTTCTCCAGCACTTTTGTCTATCCTCGGCTTTCTAAAGCTTATCAGCTCTATGGAAAGACTGCATATGACGAGTAGTTTATTTTAGAGCAAAAAAGTCTGAAGGGGAACTTGTCTGAAATATATAGAAGAATGATGAACCTCGATAAATTACATTGTGAAAAGCTCTTCCCCTTGGAGAGGGTGGTTTAAAACCAGAGAGGTGAGTTGTGGCGTTTTGAATGGGTGTGAGGAAGATATCCTTCAACCAGGGAGTGGTCAAACTCTGGAACACACTGGAGGGAGAGACACCCATAACATTTAAGAGATAGCTAGCTCCAGGCTGAGTGTTGAGTATGGTACCCATAGGCTGGCATGATCACGATGGGCCAAAGGGCCTATTCCCATGATAAATCCATTTGTTCATGTGATAGGAACAGAATAAGACCATTCAGCCCATCAAGTCTACTCCACCATTCAATCATGGCTGATCTATCTTTTCCTCTAAACCCTTTTAACCAGCCTTCTCCCCATAACCCTCGACACCCGTACTAATCAAGAATCTATCTGTCTCTACCTTAAAAATATCCATTGACTGGGTCCCCACAGTCTCTGTGACAATGAATTCCACAGATTCACCACCCTCTGACTAAATAAATTCATCCCCAACTCCTTCCTAAAGGAACATCCTTTAATTCTGAGGCTATGATCTGTGGTCCTAAACTCTCCCACAAGTGGAAACATTGTCACCACATCCACTCTATCCAGTCCTTCACTATTTGGTACATTTCAAAGAGGTCTCTCCTCATCTTTCTAAACTCCAGTGAGTACAGGCCCAGTGCCATCAAATGCTCATCATATGTTAACCCACTCACTCCTGGAATCATGTTTGTAAACCTCCTCTGGACCCTATTCAGCACAAGCACTTCCTTCCTCAGATATGGGGCCAAATATTGCTCACATTTCTCCAAATTCATGACTCTAAGACTATGTCTCTATTCTGTTAGCTGAACTAAGAGCATAATGGGGCTGTCCCACTGTACGAGTTAATTCTCCCGAGTTTCCTATGATTCGAACTCGGAGAATTACGGTAATAGCCGCACGTAGGTACTCGGGGCTCTCGTGGACATTTTTCAACAATGTTGAAAAATCTTCACGAGTCTTCACGAGCTTACCGCGTTTCCCGAGTACCTGCCGTTAGCGTTACGAGCTGCTAAGAAACGTCCAGAGCCCCGACGTACGCACTACGTGCATTCAATGTGCTTACCACGAGTTTTATTTATTTTTAAACTCGGCTCTTGAATTAGCTCGTGCAGTGGGACAGGCCTTTAAGTCCAACAAGAGGTATACAAGTTGGGTCTGGGCTGGATGTGGGGTGGGGGGTTAGTGAAGGGTGGGAGGTTGAGTAGTACAGATCAGACAAAGCAAAATATGAAGCCGCATTTGTGAGTACATGCTTGGCCCATTACAAAGGACAGACATGTCTGCAAAATGGGACTTTTATTTGTTGTTGGACGGTAAGGACAGTTGGATACACTTTTAACGGAGTTGCAGAAACAATGCAAGATTTGCGTGGAATAGGCCATGATGTGAACATGTTGTATTGGAACCTTGGAAGTTATACAGAATTTTAACAAATGGTTCAGGTCGATGGCCATAGTGTGGGAAGGACCATGTTTTGGAAAAGATGTTGTCAAGCTGGAAATGGTACAGAGAAGATTTACGAGGATGTTGCCAGAGCTAGAGTGTGTGAGCTATAGGGAGAGGTTGAGTAGGTGGGACTCTATTCCTTGGAGCGCAGGATGATGAGGGGGTTATCTTATTTAGATGTATAAAATCAAGAGAGGAATAGATTGGGTAGATGCACAGAGCCTCTTGCCAAGAGTAGGTGAATCAAGGACCTGAGGACATACGTTTAAGGTGAAGGGGAAAAGATTTGATAGGAATCTGAAGGGTAACTTTTTCACACAAAAGGTGGTGGGTGTATGGAACAAGCTGCCAGAGGAGGTAGTTGAGGCAAAGACTATCCCAACATTTAAGAAACAGTCAGACGGGTACATGGGTAGGACAGGTTTGGAGGGTTATGGAGCAAACGCGGGCAGGTGAGACTAATGTAGCTCGGACATGTTGGCTAGTGTGGACTAGGTTGGGCCAAAGGGCCTGTTTCCATGCTGCATCACTCTACAACTCAAGAATGGTGGCCCCGATGAGATTTTAAACCAAGACAAGCCATAGTTTGCATTCTAGGAATGAGGAAGTGTGGGTGAGAGAAATGCTCAGAATCAGGATTTTTTACAAAAGATGATACAATGATACAAAAGATGATTCCACTCGTGAAATGTTGCGGGGAGAAACAAATGTTGGTGTTCTGCAAGGAAACCAGACAAATCAAGGACAATTAAAAAACAGGAAATCCAACAACTTGCCGTGTTAAGATATTTCTTCTTAATGAAAATAATAAAAACAAACTAGAATTGCTAGGACATCTATATAATTAAAAGTGTCATCTTGACAACTTCCTGTCTGAGCTGTATATTGATATTAGAAAACAATGCTACCATATATCGCTATGATTTTTGGCCATCTTGCTCACAGTCCTCCTCCACTGAGCAGGCCCTGAGGATTTTTCCCCATTGATGAAAATTAAAAAGTTATGAGTGTTTAAAAAACCTTGAGATCCTCTCGCCTATCAATCACCACGATGAAGGTAACGGGGGGGGGGGGAAGGACTATAAAACCACGGATGCCTGGACATCACTCCGTCACTCTGTAAGATCGTGAGGGAGAGGCCACGACTCTCATTCTATGCTGTGAATCAACTGAACTGTGAGTCTGCAATGTACTTGCAATAAATGATTTGTTAGCCCTTAATGAAAATGAAATGAGTTGTTTGGCCTGCCCTGTGCTTGAAACTGCAATGGCAATGGAAATGAAAAGAAAATGCAATCAGCTGTTTGGCCTGCCCTGTGCTTGAAACTGCAATGGCAATGGAAATGAAATGAAAATGCAATCAGCTGTTTGGCCTGCCCTATGCTTGAAACTGCAATGGCAATGGAATTGAAATAGACAATAGACAATAGATGCAGGAGTAGGCCATTCAGCCCTTCGAGCCAGCACCGCCATTCAATGTGATCATGGCTGATCATCCCCAATCAGTACCCCATTCTTGCCTTCTCCCCATATCCCCTGACTCCGCTATTTTTAAGAGCACTATCTAGGTCTCTCTTGAAAGCATCCAGAGAACCTGCCTGCATCGCCCTCTGAGGCAGAGAATTCCACAGACTCATCACTCTCTGTGAGAAAAAGTGTTTCTTCATCTCCGTTCTAAATGGTTTACTCCTTATTCTTAAACTGTGGCCCCTGGTTCTGTGGCCCAATGGAGAGAAATGAAAATGCAGTGGAGCTGTTTGGCCTGCCCTGTGCTTGAAACTGCAATGGCAATGGAAGTGAAATGAAAATGCAATGAACTGTTCGGCCTGCCCTGTGCTTGAAACTGCAATGGCAATGGAAATGAAATGAAAATGCAATCAGCTGTTTGGCCTGCCCTGTGCTTGAAACTGCAATGGCAATGGAAATGAAATGAAAATGCAATCAGCTGTTTGGCCTGCCCTGTGCTTGAAATTGAAATGGAAATGAAATGAAATGAGTTGTTTGGCCTGCCTGAAACCACTAATTTCAGCCCACAAGGCCCCTATTAGCTGAGAAACCAATCCCTTTTGCCCAAAATGCCCGTATTAGCCCAGGAGAAGCATTTTTGCCCAAAAGGCCCGTGCCAGGCCACGAAAAGTGCCTTTCACTGAGATTTTACTCAGATCTTTTTTTTAAAGGATCCCATTCGGCCCATCAGACCTGTACACTCCCAGGAGGAGTCACTTCAGCCCATCAGTAAGTATTCCCCCTGCAAGTATTAAAGCTCACACCAGTATTGTTCTCCCTCCCTTCATTGGCTCCCTGTGAGATCCAGGCCAGGATAGACTTTCCTCCTTCATTGCTGTGATCTGCTGTGATGAAAAATGTGTAAAATTGATTCTCCACCCTCTCCCCCTTCTCTCTCACCTGTTTTGGGCAGAAATTCTTGCAGCTTCTGAGCTGCCAGCCCACCAGGCCTGAGTGATTGACCTGCCAGCCCACCAGGTTTGAGTGACTGAGCTGCCAGCACACCAGGCCTGAGTGACTGAGCTACCAGCCCACCAGGCCTGAGTGACTGAACTGCCAGCCCAATGATCCATTCGGCCCACAATGTCCATACTAGCCCTATGGAAACAAGTCCCTTCGGCCGACAATACCCATACTAGCTCTCCAGGAAGCCCCACCCCCCAGGAAGCTCCCCCCCCCCCCCTCCCCAACTGGCCAACAATATTGAAATTGGTGGAGAGTTGGAATATTGCATTGGGGGACCAGCCCTCCAGTGTAAACATGGGACCCAACGGGCCCCACTTAGTCTAGTCTGCAATAAAAACATAAATCACTGGAAACACTAAGCAGGTCAAACAGCATTAATGGAAAGAGAGACAGTTAAAAAATAATCAAAGGATCTCAGACCTGTAACATTAACTATGATGTCCAGCATCTGCATTTTTACATTTTTCAGTAACAAATAATATCCTTTAACAGCATGTTGTTGTGATCCAGAGTACACCAGACTAGATGAGAGGTTACAGGTAGTAACAAAGCGGCAGTAACGTTCAGTGGAGAAGTGGATATGAACTTTAAAAGCATTATGAGGAAGAGAAAGGTATGAAAAACAGAACAGTTAAAGAATGAATTAGATAGTGCCACCCAAGAGTCAAGAGCAGGCTCAATAAACTAAAGGATCTCTCTGTATATGCGCTGTATCAGTTTATCACTGCCTATAATTCTGTTAACCTCTGTTGGTCAACCTCATTGACATCTCATGAAAAAAATTGTACCTAATAACTATGAGAGTATGTTTAGCTCAACTGATGACCCACCTGTTTGGTTGACTGGAACAAGTCCACCTACAGTCAATGTCTCAAGATGTTTTGAGAAGTAACATTTGTAGGAATTTTGTGTTTATCATGTACATGTACTTAGACAGGCACATGGATAGGACAGGTTTGGAGGGATATGGACCAAATGCTGGCAGGTGGGAATAGTGTAGCTGGGACCTGTTGGGTCAAAGGGCCTATTTTTACACTGTATCACTCTATGACTATGACTCTAAGAATTAGTAACTTACATTCACCCATGACTTGGTTTCAAAGCAGTTTCTTCTGGTGGTGCAGGAATCTTGGTGGGATCCACTTGGACAGTCCCAATCTGGTTCTTTGTAGATAGAAACCTATTGTGTAAAGCTGCCTACTAGGGGAGTACAAAGGATGGTTGATGTGCAAAAATAGGAAGGTGCAATACCAGTGCTGCAAGATTTATTTGCATATTGCCTTTTAATTGTGGAAATTATATAATTTTTCAGTGTCACCATACCCTGACGTGATAATCATTAAATTCACCAACAAAAAGATAGTGTCCACCTCTATCAATGAATCTGATCCAGAACCCATTATTTCCAGTAATTGGGTTCAAAATAATTAATTAGTAATTGGAGCCTCACACAATAAAATATTTGATTGTGCATAAACTGTGTATATTGTATATTGTACTAACTTGGAACTAGATTGAATCACACACAAGGTTATAATTTCTTGGAAAACTCGCAAGGACATTGATATTGGGTAAAATGAACTGAAATATTTTTTACATAAAAATAGAAATTGCACAATGATTGAAGCAAATTTTATATCCAGAATTCATCTCATAAACACAAAATGCTAAATTGGTATCAAGTATCCAGCATCAGCACTGGTCAACGTTGAATGTTATTCAGTGATGACAAAAAAACATCCATTCAGTCTGCTTTATTTTATACCTTGCTTGGACTGTTATTGGATGTTAAATACTTTTATTCTACAATTTATATTGCTATCAGTTAGTGAGTATTCTTGATAGTTATACACAAAATGATTGAAACTGTGAATTTTAGGTTTGTAAATAGTTTCCTTAAGCCGTGCATATTACAGACGAAACAATTTAGCAAACTGATTTCTATCAGGAATAATTTAACCAAATATTATGTTTCCTTTTTATGCACAGAGATAAAAATCCACGTGCTACTGTTTGATAAGCTGATACCTTATAAAGAGATATAACGCGCGAGGACTTGTAGAACTCTGGCCAAGTAAATACTATTTTCTTCTTGACTCCTTTTTGTCTCCATTCGTGCCCTATTGGCACCCTTTTGTCATTCTTGTGTCTCCTTCTGTCAGGCTTGAGTAGCCTTTTCCCTCCTTCTCCTGTACCACCTAGCACTTTCCCCACTTCAGCCTGGCCCTGCCTCCTCTCCAGCTTCCTCTCCCCTACTACCATCAGTCTGAAGAAGGGGCCCAACTCAAAATGTCACTGACCCACGTTCTTCAAAGATGCTGCTGATCCACGGAGTTAGCCCAGCACTTTGTATTTTAGGCATAATTTCAGCATCTGCAGTTTTATTGGTGCGACAAGTGTCAGATAGATGGCCAGCTCTGGGCTGGTAACCTGCCTCCTCTCCCCTCTCTCCTCTCCCCTCTCCCCTCTCCCCCCCCTCCAGACATACACGTTGCACGCACACATGCACACACACGAACACACACGAACACACACGTACACACACACGAACACGCACAGACACACACAGACACATACACACAGGCACATGCGCGTACACACCCATACACTCATACACACGTACGCCCTCACACGCGCATGCACACACACTCACACACATGCACGCACACATACACACTCACACACACTTGCACAAACACACACGTACACACACTCACACACACAATCACGCACTCACACACACTCATACGCGCACACACGTGCACACACACGCAGATGCACACACACTCACACACTAACACGCACACACATTCATGCACTAACACGCACACAAACTCAGGGTGGCGGGACTGTCATATGATGAAAGAATGGAGCGACTGGGCTTGTATTCACTGGAATTTTTAAGGATGAGCTGGGAACTTATATAAACATATAAAATTATTAAGGGATTGGACAAGCTAGCTGCAGGAAACATGTTCCCAATGTTGTGGGAGTCCAGAACCAGGGGCCATAGTTTAAGAATAAGGGTAGGCCATTTAGAACTGAGATGAGGAAAAACCTTTTCACACAGAGCGTTGTGAATTTGTGGAATTCTCTGCCTCAGAAGGCAGTGGAGGCTGATTCACTGGATGCTTTCAAAAGAGATTTAGATAGAGCTCTTAGGGCTAGCGGAATCAAAGGGTATGGGGAGAAGGCAGGAATGGGATAATCAGCCACGATCAAATTGAATGCCAGTGGTGGCTCAAAAGGCCGAATGGCCTAGTCCTGCACCTATTCTCTATGTATCTATGTATGTAAAACACACACACTCATACACATACCCACACTCAAACACACTCTCACACACACTGACACACACATGTAGACATACCTGCACACACTTGCTCACACACACTCATACACACTCACGCATAAACACATACACACATGCTCACACACACTCACACATGCACACACACATGCACATGCACACACACACACACACACACAAACATACACATGAACACTCACACACCCACACACTAAGACAGACACATACTCACATACTCTCGCACGTGAATGATGCATGCACACACACCCACGCACACAGATGCATCTCACACACACTCATGCACTAATACACACATGCACACGCAGATACATGCGTATACAGACCCACGCACGCTCTCTCACACATACACACAATGACACACACACACATACACACACAGCACACACACTCATACACTCACAGGCACATGCGCACACACTCACACGCACATACACACACACAGACACACATATACACATACAAACACACACTTTTCAGCAGGAATCGCCAACAATGTTCAGTGAGATCTGTGTTTGATCTTCTCTCTCCTATCACTGATCCACATCCTCCAAAGATGCTGCCTGACCTACTGAAATTCCTGCATCTGCTGTTTATTGTTACAATACTAGTTGGTTGAGACAGCAAGTGTCAGATAGTTGGCAAGTTCTGGACCACTAACCCAACATCACCTGCCCCCTTTCCCCACCCCCCACAGATGCACACGCACACACACACATGTGCATACTCACATACACACACAGATTTGCACCAACACGCACACATGCACACACACTTACACACACACCCATGCACACACACATGCGCACACACACACTCGCACACATGTGTACACACCCGCTCGTGTGCACACATACACATTCACACACATGCGCGTGCACTCACACGCACATACGCACAAACACTCACACACATACACACACTCACACACATGCGTACATAGAAACATGGAAATTAGGTGCAGGAGCAGGCCATTCGGCCCTTTGAGCCTGCACCGCCATTCAATATGATCATGGCTGATCATCCAACTCAGTATCCTGTACCTGCCTTCTCTCAATACCCCCTGATCCCTTCAGCCACAAGGGCCACACACCCACGCACACACATTCACACATACATGCGCGCGTGTGCACTCACACACACTCACACATACATGCGAGTGCGCACTCACACATACTCACACATACATGCGAGTGCGCACTCACACACACTCACACATACATGCGAGTGCGCACTCACACATACTCACACATTTGCACACACACACACACACACACGCACCTTTCAGCAGGAATCACCAACAATGTTCAGAGAAAACTCTGGTTGTTTTTATGAACCAACATGAGCCAGATCTAGGAAGAAATCTGCTGATTTTAACCCCATTCTTAACATCACCCAAACATCATGATACAATGCTCTTTGCTGAATTGTTTCTTTAAGACATCCTCCTTCTGTAATTTTCTTCCGCAATTGATTCCGTTACATCGGTATTCAAAAAGGGATTGGTTCTGCTAAGATATAAACCTATTTCTATGCCAAAATACACTTGACACTAGGCTAAAATGTTTATTTTAACATGTGTGCAATAATGGTCCAAAAATCACCCTAGATCTTAATATGCAATTAATTATATTGTAATTAAAAGTAACAACATAAAATAGATTATATTCAAACTTTTAAAGAAGAACACATTGTAAAATGTGGAAGTGATACAGCACCTACCATTTTTTTCAGTTGATAAGATGTCGCAGCTGTCTCAGGAGCTTTCCATCTTTTAAAACAACACCGAGTGAATATTCTTAGTATAATAACTAAGACTTCCGCGCTTTCTGGTCCTATTGGCAAATATAGATGTTTGCACTGTATTCTGCTGTAGATCTTGGAGCAGCTACATCTAGAAGGTAATGCTGAATGAGGCTTCCCATGGACAATAGGGACGAAAGTGAAACTCAGCAATTGGTTCCGCCTCTCCAAAGATAGCATGATAAAACTGCTAGTGTGCGCTCATGACTGTCTATTTTTTAATGCATTTTACATTCTTGACACCAATCTGCATCGCTGTCTAATGTTTGAACCAGGCAAAAGAATGAATTGTGAAAATGTTATAAATGTATGTGGCAATGTTACAAAATTTTGAGATTTTAAAAATCAAGTCTACAATTTATCCCATCAGATAAAGCATAAAAAGAAGTTTAATTTGACACCTAATTAACTTTCATATCTCCAGTATTAAAAAGGTTATGGCCATTTTCATACTCGGAAATTAGCATCTTGTTCCCTATTGCTTTTCCATTGACTGAACACAAAAAGCTGTGATCGTGGACAGTCAAAAGCCCATAACTTTCTTAAAAATTAAGAGAACTGAAAGAAATTTCCAGTTATTATAGATTGATGCATTCTGAAACTAATATGAAACAATCTTACTTGAATGACCTGAAATTAAAGCATATAATTAGTTAGTTACCCAATTGTAGCTAATTACAAAATTCAATTACTAGATCTAAACATCTATCCATTTCTTAAGAAAATATTAACATTTTTTTTAAAGCCTAAGTGTCCAAATAACATTCACACAAGAATTCACAATATAACATGACTTTTAAATCTAATTGTCATTAATTTATAGGCCAAATTGAAGGAATTTAGTGTTTAATGCTCGTAAATTAATGGGCATTTAAATCAGCTTGCGAGTGGGATTTTCTGGAACGCGATGGATTGGAACGTTGCAGTTGTGGTGAATTTAAACCCAATATCGGCAGGTTCATATGGGGAATAAATCACCGTTTTGCAACGTTAAAGTTTGATTAAGGTCATCTAAACAAGCAAGTTTATATGAAACAATAAACAGCTTTCACTTACCTGTCCCCTACGTAAAATCCGTCCCCGTTGTCGGCGTTCACGGCATTAGGAGCTAATTTTTATTTTACTCCAGCGCTGAAATAGTCGGGCGATTTAAAACAAAAAATTCACTTACCGGCAGTCGGAACGAATCTCCAGAAAAAGCTCGCACTCCGAGAAAATAAAGCTCCGGATGGCAAGGGGAAAACTGCATTTTAACCCCGTCCCCCCCCCCTCAAATGCGCCAAAGTCGCGCACACGGCCAGTGACAGAACTGCAGCACCGCTAAAGATAAGTTTTGTAACATACCTAATGTATGGCTGGTATTTGATGCTTAACTCTATCTTAACACTTAATAAAACAAATTACATCAATCTTGGCATAAAATCAGTCAGTTTTTAATGTTCTGAACAAATATTATATCAGTGTGCTTCAATTAGCAGCGGTGAAAGTGTTTGGCGAATTCAAGGTAAGGTTGTAGAAATATTTTGCAGAGGAAATAATTGTGGGATAAGATCGTATGTGGTCCTGTTCATATTTTGGAACTTTCGTTTGCTCGTGTGTCAGACGACGTTCTGCCATCGCTTTGCCACATCTGTGCCTCTGTGGAGATCGTCCGCAGTGCACGCCTCTCCGCGGAAAGTCAGTAGGTGGGCCATTGCCTGTACCTCTCCACGGTTGCACTTGTTGAACTGAGCAGATGGTAGTAAAGATGAATTAAAAGAGAAGCTGGGAAAGTATAAAACAAAGAAAAAATAAAGATAAACTGAAGGGAGATGATGAGATGAAGGAGGGGACATGCCTGAAGCGTCAGCATCAGCACAGCCCAACCATACATTGTTGACCCTCCAATACTAAATCATTTGAAAATTGTAACTTGTTACAACTTGGCAGTGGCGCAGAGGTTGAGTTGGTGCCTTACAGCACTTGCGGCGGCGCAGACCCGGGTTCGATCCCGACAACGGGTGCTGCCTGTATGGAGTTTGTTCGTTCTCCCTGGGACTGGGGGTTTCTCCAAGATCTTCGGTTTCCTTCTACACTCCAAAGATGTACAGGTTTGTAGGCTAATTGGCTTGAGTTTGTCTGCTTGGTATAAGTGTAATTTGTCCCTAGTGTGTGTGTGTGTGTGTGTGTTAATGTGCGGGGATCGCTGGTCCGTGGGGACTCGGTGGACCCAAGGGCCTGTTTTCACGCTGTATCTCTAAACTAAAATAAACTTATTATGGGACGGTTTTAATTTAAGAACACTATATTTTAAAACTTGCTTAAATGTTTTTTTTAAATGAAATCGAAATGTCAGGCAGTTTTTTGGGGGGCAGAAACACCAAGTAAATGTTTCCGGTTATTGACCTCTCAAGAGAATTAGACCAGGATGAAAGACGGTGACTTTTTAAAACGTTACTTCTGTTCCTCTCTACACAGGTGCTGCCTGACCTTCTGAGTGCTTCTAACATTTCCTGTTTTAATAGTAAGATTAAACGAGAACTTACCAGTTCGAAGTTTGATCTTTATTTTATGAGGAGTAACGATGAGGGATTACGTGAAGAAGCCCCGCCTGCCGCTGGAACGGCATACTTCAAAGCAGCGGCATGAAAAACACAGAACATAATAGCCGGAGTAAGATAGTAAGGCTCATCATAGATTTAGAACTACCAGATGATCATTTATTTTATGAGGGTGTGGAGTGGAGAGCACGTAATCCCTCATCGTTACTCCTCATAAAATAAAGATCAAACTTCGAACTGGTAAGTTCTCGTTTAATCTTACTATTTTACTTCGGAGTCACGTGAGTGACTACGTGAAGATTTTGAAGCTTCTGTGTTTTTCATGTCGTAGAATTCTTCCATACGACAGTCCGGCTAGGTCAACACATACATGAGAAAAACCAGACTAGTTTTAGTTCTTTCCATAAATCTTTTAATGATAAAAGAACATATAATAACCCTCTTTTTACATCTGAGGGAACCATTACAAAGTGATAAAAGATATAAGTGAAAACATAATTGATAATATCAATCAATAGTGAAACAAAGCAGGTGATTATAGTGAACCCAACACCGCGTGTCCAAAGCCTGTCATTGTGTGAACAGGTTTATTGTCGAACTTTGAAAAAGTTTCTTCTTTACACCACCCTGCGGTTTCTAAAATATGTTCGAGTGGTACGTCCTGTAACTTCGCCGCGGATGTAGCTGCTGCCCTGGTGGAGTGAGATTTGAACACATCAGTGTCTACTCCTGCTAAAAGTAACACCTGTTTTAACCACCTTGAGATTGTTTGCACTGAAGCTTTTTGTGTGTGGTTTCTTATGCGTAATCATTAATGTTTTTTCATCACCTCGAAGAGTTTTGGTAACTTTTACATAATGATTCAAATGTTTAACTACACACAACGTTGGATCAATGGGATAAGCTTGAAACATTACCTTTGCTCCAGTTCTCCCTGGTCTGCTTTGTTTGATCAGATCGTAAACATAGAACACAATGTTATCTGCAGTCACATGCATACAGTCTAAACGTAACATTTGTAATGTTTGCACCCTTTGAGCTGAAACCATTGCCATTAACATTGCTAATTTAAATGTTAACTTTTCCAATGACAAAACTTCGATTGGAGTCCATTGCCTAAGTAAGGTAAGTACAATGCTAACATCCCAAATTTCTGTATATCTTGGTTTGGGTGGATTTTTGTTAAAGATTCCATTCATAAATCTGGATATTAATGGATGTGATCCAATTGATTTCTGTTCAGAGATTTGTCCTAAATAAGATGATAAGGCACTACGTGCACTATTAATGGCACTGTAACTTAAGTGTTGTTCAAAATGCAACTAGGCAAGGAACTCCAATATGTTTGCAATGTTCACAGTATGATAGGATATATTTGACTGTCTGCAAAAATTTTCCCATTTCTTTATATGTGTCATATATTGTCTCTGAGTGCTATCTCGCCATGATGCGACTATAATATCCATAGTTCTATCCGACAATCCAAGCTCTTGTAGTGGTCTGGTCAAAACCTGCAGATTAACAAATTCATATAAGCATGTAATGGATGAATTTCTTTGGTTACTGGTTTTATCAATAAATCACTGCTGCTAGGAATTGACATATATGGTTCTTTAATCATGTTTAACATCAATGGGAACCATGGTTGTGTCGGCCAATTTGGAATCACCAATAATCCTGTGGCAGAATCTTGTTCTATTTTCTTCAGACATTGCTGAACCAGAGCAAATGGCGGAAAAGCATAAAAGAACACATTCCCCCAGTGTAGTGAAAAAGCATCTACTGCTACTGCATCTGGATCTGGTTCCCAAGACACATATTTAGGCAATTGATGATTTAGTCTTGATGCAAACAGATCAGTGTCTGGTAACCCATATTGAGTCACAATTTTACTGAAAATTACTGGGTTCAACATCCATTCTGTGTTGTCTTTAAACATCCTTGATTTATTGTCTGCCACCACATTGTCTTTACCTGGGATGTAATTTGCCGAAATCCAAATTTGGTGGTTAATACACCATTGCCATATCTGATTGACCAAACAATCACATGATACCGATCTGACTCCACGATACCGATGACTCCACCCATGTGATTAATATATGCAACAGCTGTTTTATTGTCTAATTGTATCAGTACATGCAGATTCTTTTTTGTAGAACAATAGGCCTTCAACCCATAAAATGCACCCAATAATTCTAAATAGTTAATACCATATGTTTGGAGAAACATTTTCTCTTGGACAGTCCATCTGCCCCCACAGCTGGTGAATGAATCTGTTGCCCCCCATCCGAGAGCACTAGCATCTGTTTGTAAAATTACTTCAGGCTGCTGTATCAGAATATTTTTAGCAGCTTGTGGGACATTTTCAATCCACCATTGTAATTCTAATAAAGCTTCTTTTGTTAATTGCATAGGCCTATCAAAATGGCCAGCTCTCTTTTTTAGAGCTCTTATTTTGTCCCTTTGAAGGTTTTGGTAATGTAGTGGACCAAATTCTACTGCAGGAAATGCTGCCACTAATTTACCAATAACCTTTGCTACTTCTCGGATGGAGGGATAAGGTTTGTGAATGAGACCCCTACAGGTCACTAAAATATCATCAATCTTATCTGTTGGCAAAGTTACTAACATAGTAACTGAATTAATCACAAACCCCAAATAGTTAATTGACTGTGCTGGCTGCAGCTGGGACTTAATTGGATGAATCAAGAAACCTAACTTCTCAAATAAAGTTTTAGTTGCTGAAACTGATTTTTCAGCTGATTCCTGATTACTATTGATGATTAAAATGTCATCCAGATAAGCCATAATGATGTGTTTTTGTGCTCTTAATTGTGCTAAAGCTGGTTTCAACAGCTTTGTAAAGAGCCTGGGAGCTGAACTTAACCCATTTGGTAAAGCTTTGAATTGCCACAGCTGACCCAGCCAATTAAATTTTAAATACCTTCGAAAGAACTGATGTATTGGTACTGAATAGTACGCATCCTTTAAATCAATTGTAGCCATATAACAACCTGCTGATATCAAATGTCTTGCAGTGTTGAATGTTTCCATTTTAAAATGGTTATAATCGACAAATTTATTAAAGTTTGTAAGGTCCAGAATAATTCTGCAACCACCATCTTTTTTATTTCTTGGAAATATATTTGACACAAATTGATGCTCATGTTCAATAGTTTTTTCAATAACACCTTTTTTAAACAATTTGTCAATTTCCACATTAATTTCTGCCTCTTCAATTGCAGAAAACATAAAACCATAAGCAGGTTTATTTTGTACCGGAGAATTAACACCTTCTTTGAATGTAATAGTAGCTCCTGAAACTGTTTGTAAAATAAACCGATCAGATGTGATGGCAAGCCATTCATCATAAAACATTTGTAATCTCCCTCCAACTGGAGATTTGTCCACAGTTTCTTTAAGCATAGAATAAATGTTTTTGTACCTCTCCATATGAACGTGGTGGTCTCCTTCTCCCCATATACGGGTGAACATTAGGCTGTGTCGGATGATAATATTTTCTTATCATATTCCTGCCTCTGTTTCCAAAATCAAATCCCCTTCTTGACGAAAAATACCTTTTTTGTCCAAAGACGAAAGGTCTCATGTGGCTAATAGATTTAGCCTCTTCATCCATTTCTCTTATTTGCTTAGGCAGGTTTTCTCCAAATAGATAACCAGGAGCTTGAACACCACTTGATCGACACAGACCTGCAAACCTTGGATGAAATATTGGCCGAATCGCAATTTTCCTCATACAATTAATTTCATAGAAGGAATTGCATAATAAGCCCAAAGTATCTTTTTGGATTTTATCCATCTCCAACCCCTCCATTTGCCTTCCAAAAGCAGTAATGGCAGCTGAAATCAATTTGAGGATTCTTTGAAATCTTATTTCTTGTCCTCTCATGCCTGGAGTCATAGGCGTTCCATATAGACGGATTAACCGTAGGTACCTTCAATGAGGTGCAATTTTCCGGTGTTTTATATAATTCTGCTGTTTCAATCATCACAGAATCTTGAAGTTGGTGAGATACCATAT
Source organism: Okamejei kenojei (assembly GCA_035221665.1). Lineage (NCBI taxonomy): Eukaryota > Metazoa > Chordata > Chondrichthyes > Rajiformes > Rajidae > Okamejei > Okamejei kenojei. The sequence goes on from CM069142.1 coordinate 11,225,900, forward strand.
AATTAATACTGGCAGCTAGGTTTTCTTCCATAGCCTCACCACTTCCTTCAGGTATAGCAAAATCTTTTGCCATCTCAGGGACATCTGGCCTCCTCTTTTTTATTCGTGGTGTGCACTCATAATCCACATCACCACTTGCAGGGTCTGACTTTTGCAGCCCTGATACACTTGGAATTATATCCAATGAGACTTCCTCCGCCCTTAATCCTGGGTCTGGAGTTTCAAATTCCCAATTTGGCACATAGCCATATTCTGTATATTCAAACCCCTCAGGGTCATTTTGGGAAACTTCTGGGTACTGTGACCCTTGTCTCATTATATTTTGGAGCACTTTCTCCATATGTTCCATTTTTAGCCATATAGCTTTATTATCCGGAGGACTTTCATTATCAGAGTCATTATCAGAAACCACGGGCCTCACGGATTTCTTTTTAATTTTTCTAGGAACATTTTCCTCCGTGGTTTGCATTTCTGGAGAAATTATAGTCTCACTAACGGATGAATCAGCGGCCACCGGTATCGGAACCGGATCCGCACTAAACTCTTGTCCCGACTCTTTAGCTTCACCCCGGGGCAATCTTTTTACCCGCGAAATTTTCCTTTGAGACTTCTCCATTTTTCTTTTCCATTATCTGGCTAAATCAGTACGCCAGCGTGACTCTGATTTTAAATTTTACTTACTCTTTTGCTGGTTTTACCAGCGTAACGTCTTTTTTAGAACGTCCCCTCTTTTCCTTGCACTTACCTGCGGGTCCGTTCCAGCCGCTGCGAGGAGCTACGCTCTGCAACTCTTGCTTCTGCCGTCAGCGTCGACGTAATGCCGTTCCAGCGCCAGGCGGGGCTTCTTCACGTAGTCACTCACGTGACTCCGAAGTAAAATTTCACATTTCCAGGATTTAGTGGTAACTGCCTGTTTTGGAACACGGTTCCTCTTTATCTATCACAAGAGAATGTTGGAAAGGGTTTGCTCTAGTACTTACCACAGATGGAATGAAACAAAAATAAATGGATGGAATAAAGACATTAACAGCACAGCATTCCAGAGATAGCTTTGTGGTGCTTGCTGAATTAATATTGGAAAGGGTAACACAAATTCTGGTGGCTTTGGTCATGGTTAAATTGGTCTGAATTTTTATGGTTGGCTATTTTGTTCCAATAGTGTCAAAAAGAAAATTGCACGTTTTACTTCGGAGTCACGTGGGTGATTCCGTGAAGAACCCCGCCAGCCCGCATGCGCGTCATTATGCCTTTTTGCATGGCTCAGCGACTGACTGGCAGGCGCAACGGTCCTGCCAGCGGTAAGTTTAAACATGCAGGTAAGTTTCTATTTCTTACCAGGTTCTGTTTTCTCTTGCAGGAACCTCTTCTTATAGAGGTTTCCTGCTGGATATTGTTGCGAAGTCCGGCGAGCCGCAGAGAAACTGGCTTGGGCTGTGGGGAGACTCCGGTCCGAACTGCGGAAACGCGGGAGCCGGCGGCCGTCGGGTTCGCGACTCCAGTCGCTGACAATGAGGTCAGCGGCTTCCAGACCGCTGTGGTTCCCGTGGAGGAGCTAAATCCAGGTGGCGGTATCACTACCAGAGTCGCTGACAGTGCGGTCAGCGGCTCCCACACCACTGTGGTCCACAGGACATGGGGTATAACCAACAATAAAGCGGTCAGGCCTATGGACTCGGGACGAGTCGGGCCGGGAGGGTTCCCCTCCGTGGATAATTAACATTTTTGGGCTAAATTGGATGGAGCTCCTAATGGAGAGGATGTTCCACCAAGACACACTCCATCAGGAGGAGTAGTGTCAGCGCCGGCCTATGGGGAGTGCCCGCGCCAGCAGCGCCTATTCGGGGCTGCTTAATGTCTCCCTCTTGGAGGAGGAGAGCATGCGGGGCCAGAATTATTCTGCCGCCGAGTATGTTCCATTCTGGTATAGGTCTGTTGGAGAGGCCATATCAGCGCAGGTACCCTCAGGGGCCTGAGCCAGCACCTGGTTAGGGATGCCTACGATCTCCCCCTTGATGGAGTGGAGTGCGAATGGTCAGTAGGTAACTGACTTCAAATTCTAAAGTATGTCCGTGGAACATACTGGAGCACATGCGTATGGCTTCAAGGCAATCCTCGCAGATGAAGGTGTTGCTGCCAGAAGAGTGGTTACCAGCTGTTGGAAGAATACCTGGAAGGGGTAAGAGTTCCCCTCACGCTACAAGTGCCGGCAGTGAACAGAGCTCTAGCCGCTGAATCTTCTATTCAGGAAAAACCTGAAAAGCTTTGAGACAGGATCGATTAATAGACAGGATCGGGCCAGAGTTGTTTTTCACGGCAGGCTTAGAATTATGGCCAGAGTTGCCTTTAGAGGCAGGTTCGGAATTATGAGGTAGGCTCATTATTATGGCCAGGATTGTCTTCCAAGACAGGCTCGGAAATCGGGCCAGAGTTGTCGTTCCAGGCAGGCACGGAATGGTGGCAGACATGGCTGGTCATTTTTAAGATGGAGAAGGCAATCGTATAGATGGACTCTATTGTGTGTAACTTGTATGTATAAACTTTCCGAATAGGAAACTTTGTTACTGACTAACAACTGATTTTCATAAGGATTTCAAAGATACATTCTATTCAGTTCCCATTTACAGGGATCACCGGAGACATTTGAAATTATCAGGAGAATGATAACAGTAATGATAATTTGCTAATGATGAGGCAATGAGAACAGTAATAATAACAGTAAAACATCGCAAGATGGGCTAAATTATTTACCCAGATATTTACCAAATTACTAAAATCGGTGCTTCGGCTACTCAGAGTTTAAACTTGTTATGTCTAGCCTGGATATTCTAATGCTCTATTTTGCAAAAATCAATTGTTTAGCCTCAAACTATATTTGAGAAATTCCAAGATGGGAAGGGCTTTGTAGGATCCCTCATCCATCCAGTTAAAATTAAGTAGTTACCAATATACTTGTTGGTCATTGGGATTTCCTTCAACTATTAATTAGCTTGTGTCTCCGCCCTGGGACAAGAGATTGGAGTTAATGGGAACCTGCAACAGCCTTGTTGTTAAATGCAGCCGTCTATTCATCAAGAGTAATTGGCAATATAGTAGCTGTGTTTCAGCTGTGAAAGTAGCAACCTCTCAAGTGTCGGCTAGGTCATTGTTAACAGACCTATGCTATTACCAGCTGCAGCTAATAAAGTCATAATGATGGACGAACACTATTCAGCATTGCTCCACTAGTTTGGTCAGTAAAAACTCAGGTATATTACAACTGATGCTAAGTGCTCTAAAGTGGAAAATTGCGAAAGTCACCTCTAGTTTGGAGGTGGAGGAGATTTATATCAGTTGCGAATTCTTCAGTTATTGCTATCAACAATCTATAGACCCTAGGTGCATTATATGGGTAAAGGGTTATGACCCAAATATGCATCTTCAGGTTGATACACAATGGTGGTGGCATCTGTTAGTCACATGGGTGCAATCAAGTTAAAGCATCCTGTACTAATTTACATAATCTCATTGCCACTGGTGTATTCTCAAGTACAGATCAATGACAACACAGAATGAGTGTTGGATCACAAAGTATTTATGAAAAAATGGTTCGATGGAACACTGAATATTGAATGTGATGTTTCATGCTCATTCACCGACTGCTAAACTATGTGGCATAACAGTGGCGAGAGATACATTATCGCTACATTAAGGAGGAATGTTCGTTATGTCTTCTTCCATTTTGTCCATCAGTCGGATCTTGAAATAAAGTCAGCAAGATCCCGCTTAGGCGTTCGTACTGGCTGACTGGTCTATGCAGCCCTGATTCCTGTTTGTCAGCAATATTAATACAACCTTATACGGTTATTCTTTTTTTTTTTTTTTTTTTTTTTTTTTTTTTTTTTTTTTTAATATTTTTTTATTGTAGAAACAATATATACCAAGTACACTCTTATACGACATTGAGATTTATACAATGTATAAAATTATAACATATTGATTATTAATTAGTACTATTTATAATTGTAGTATTATCCATTATACATTTCATTATTATTTATTTTATATAATTGGGAGTATATGTAGTATATTCCTAAAATAAGTAATACACTTAGATTTCTCAAATCATAGATATTCTTCTAATTACCAAATAGAAATCCCCGCTAATTTAACTACGTAGTACCCAATCTTAAACAACATTTTTTTTTAATATTCATTAATGTTATCAAAATATTAATAATGTTTCTATTATTGTTAATTTTATATTTCATAATTATTGTATAATTGAAAATACATAGTTTTATATAATTACAAGTTTAAGACATCTATAATCTTTTTCATACAAACAGAAATAAGTGTGTACATATTAAAAATTTATATAATATGTTTCTATAATTTTTTCCTTAATTAAAGATAGAGAGATAGAGAAAAGGAATAGAAAATAGAAAGAAAGTGTGAAAAGTTTGATGGAGATTGAAGTATTACTAAGTAATCCAATCTTGGAGATACATTCATGATTTGTTATGTGTATTTCTTCATCCACTCAGATATTCAGGCCTCAGTCAAGTCCCCGCGCCGAACCGTTGTGACCCTGTAGATATTTAATATAGGGAGACCATATCTCCTTGAAGAGATCTAACCTGTCCATGAGGACAAGTCTCAATCTCTCCAAGTGAAGTGTCTCCGTCATTTCTGTATTCCACATTTTAATTGTTGGGGATACAGGGCCTTTCCAAAATTTTAATATTAATTTTTTCCCAATTATTAAAGAATAGTCGATAAAAGTTCTATGATTCCTTGTAATTATTTGTTCCATTTCCGGTATTCCAAGTATGATTAACTTTGGGTCATAAATCATAGTAATATTAATAATACGGTTATTCTAAACGTAAAGCTTTGCTGGTCAGCCTGTGGCTCGGAAAACCAGCCTCTGCATGATAAAAATCACTTTATTCTTTTGCAGATTCTGAGTAGACTGCTCCTACGGCTCGGGTTGTCACACCGACCCATGTATGTGCTCACTGCAGAGGGCAGGGATAGCATCCCAAAAAAACAGTACAGTTCTTCTCCAGGAGATGGGAAGAGCTTTGTTTAAAGCTATGTTACATTTAATACGGTACAGATACTGATGACTTGAAGTTCATTTTCCAATAGGTCTTTGACAATAATTGAGTTATAGGGCCATTAACTGTGCTTAATGTCCCTTCCCATCATATTTGCTGCAGCGAATTGGGTCCACTCTGCTGGGCTCACCCCGGATATCGAGTTTGTAAAGGATCATGAACACAGGTGCCCCAGGACAAGTACAGGGCAGTATGGGATACTGACATTGTGCTGGCACTGCTTCGCCGGGGGCTCCTGCTACATCCTAGCTTTGGCCGTCTCATAAGGTGGTTATCCTCATGGCGCTGGTCCCAGTGTAACGGGTCCAGTCAGTACATAATTGCGACTGGACAGGATGGTTACATCTGCAAATAATATTATATTTATGTTTTAGTTAAGCAGAGCAGAAGGGGAGTCAGGTCCCAAATTAGTTTCATGACATATTCAGGGACCTTCAGTTATGTGAGGTCACACATCTGGCGCTTCTTCTTTCGTGTGGCGTGCACAGCCTAAAGTTGTTGGACAACTTGTTCTATTTGATCTTCCGTTTGTGCACGTCGAGTTGATTGCATTAGTCAAAAAAGGGCGGACCACGTGAAGGTTGCAATCTTCCACCCCGTCTCTGGCGCTGTACGGCAGCAACTCTACCGCTTCGCCACCGTGCCGCTCTGTAATCTTTGCCGTTCACCTCAAGTACTCCAAGCAATGGGTAGCACCATGTTCTATTTTTTTTAATATATATTTTTATTAGAGTATGTAGACAGTGATTTAGCAAACATGTGTTATGATAGCAATATTTCATGTTCAACGGACATACATTATTAATATTGTCAAGTGTATCATTTTGACTCTAATAATTTTTTTTTATAAAGAGAGGAGAACAGTACGAAAAATAAAATAAAATCAACATCAAAAAAGAAAATCATAAAGAAAGGAATAATTTACTATTAATACAACATAGGAGATAAGATCAAGGAATATAAAATGTAACTTTTCATCTAATCCTAAATCCAAGTTTCAGTTAGGGTTCCCTGCCGAACCGATCTATCCTTTTAAGTAATCAATGAAAGAAGACCATGTTCTAACGAAAACTTCTTGTTTGTCCATTAGGGCAAATCTGATTCTTTCCAGGTGTAGGGTCTCTGACATTTCTGTAATCCACATATTAGTTGTGGGGGATATAGGGCCCTTCCAAAATTTTAATATTAGTTTCTTCCCAATTATTATACTGTAATCTAGGAAATTTCTTTGACTTGTTGTAAGAGTTAAACTTTGTTCTGATGTTCCAAGTATTATTAATTTTGGGTCCGGATCCAGTTTAGTATTAATAACTTCAGAAGTTATTCTAAAAATCTCAGTCCAGAAGTTCTTAATTTTTATACAATTTGCAAAAGTAAGTGTTAAATTAGCCTCTGGATGTTGACATTTATCGCAGGTAGAGGATATCTGTGGAAAGATTCTATTTAATTTAACTTTGGAGTAATGTAATCTATGTAAAACTTTAAATTGTATTAGAGCATGTCTGGAGTTTAGCGAGCATTGATGTATATATTGTAAGCTTTTGTCCCATATATCTTTCGTTATGGATTGATTTATTTCATTTTCCCATGTATGTCTATATGATTCCGTCGATGGTATCTCGCTATCTAAAAGGGTATTGTAAATATAAGTTGTTAATTTTCTGTATTAGGATGCTTATTCAGACATTCATCAAGGATTTCTGGTTCCCTATTCCTATAATCTTGTAATTGACCTAACATAATCTCTGAGTTGTAGATATCGAAAAAAAATATTTGAGTGTAATCCATAAATCTGTTGCAGTTCCTGAAATGAGAGATAAGTGCCTTTCTTATAAAGGTGTTCCATCCTTTTGATTCCATAGTTTTTCCATTGTATAAAGCCTTTATCTAGCATGGAAGGTTTGAATAAGGGATTGTTTACAATAGGGAGACAGAGTGGTATATTATCCAGTTTTAAAGCCTTTTTAAGTTGTTTCCAGATTCGTGTACCACTATATATTATAGGGTTTTCCCCATAATTTGTTTTGTGCAATTTTGTCGGTGCAAATATAATCGAACCGATTTCAAAAGATAGACAGTCATCCGTTTCCATCCTTAACCATTCTGGTTGTTGATCCATTTCTTCCAGCCAAAAATTCATGTTTTTAATATAAACTGCCCAAAAATAAAACAAAATATTTGGTAGAGCTAAATCTCCATTAATCTTTGATTTACATAAATGTTTTTTATTTATTCTATGATTCTTGTAGTCCCAGATGAAACTTGTAACAGTAGAGTCTACTTTTTTAAAAAAAGTTTTGGAATATATATTGGGATTGACTGAAATAGGTACAATAATTGCGCCAGAAAAATCATTTTTATAGCATTAATTCTACCGAACATTGAAATAGGAAGTGTTTTCCAGTATCGAATATTCTTATTTAGTTTATTCAGTAAAGATGGGAAATTTGATTTAAATAAAGAACTATACCCCTTAGTTACATAAATACCTAGATATTTAAATTTTTCTTCAACTATTTTAAAAGGTGATTGTTGTAGTATATGTAAATTGTGATCCGTTATTGACATGATTTCACTTTTATTCCAATTAATTCTATATCCTGAGAACTGACAGAATTGAGTTATTAGATTTAATAAATTTGGAATACTAATTTCCGGCTTTGTAATATATATTAGTACATCATTTGCATCTAGAGAAATTTTATTCATTGGATCTTTAGTATTGTACCCATGTATTTCTGGATTAGATCTGACATTTTCTGCGAGTGGTTCAATTGCTAAAGCGAATAATAATGGAGATAACGAACATCCTTGTCTACAACCTCTGGAAAGATTAAATTTAGTTGATAACATTTGATTTGTTAGCTGTTGGGTTAGAATATAATAATTTAACTCATGCTCAGTACTTCTCTCCCAATTGAAATGTTTCCATCACTGAAAATAAATATGGCCATTCTACTTGATCGAAGGCTTTTTCAGCATCTAGCGATGTAATTGCTAGGTCTGCATTAGCAATTCTGTTTGAGTATATAATATTAAACAATCGTCCAAGATTATAAAATGAATGACGTTTTGGGATAAAACCTGCTTGATCAGAGTGTATTAATTTGTTAATTACTAAGCTCAATCTATTAGATAGGATTTTAGTTAATATTTTCTGATCAGTATTTAATAGAACTATTGCTCTACATGAGGCTGGGTCTTCTAGATCCTTATCAGTTTTAGGTATAAGTATTATTGTAGATTCATTTAAAGTTTCCGGAAGTTGCTGTTGAGTATAAACTTGTTTATACAGTGTTTGTAAGCATGGAGAAATCAGATCATAAAATTGTTTATAGAATTCAGAACTTAGGCCATCAGGACTGGCGGCCTTTCCATTTTTAAAGATCTAATTGACTCTTCAATATCTTTGGTCGTTATTTCAGCTCCTAATAATTCTTGTTCTTGCAGATCTAAGCCTTTAAGGTTGCATTTCTGTAAAAATGCTTCCATTCCTATTGATTGTTGTGTCACTTCAGTTGAGTAAAGATCTTGACAGTATTGTAAAAATCTGTCATTAATATCTTTGGGGAGTGTTAGTATTTTTCCCTTTTCTGATCTAATCTTATGAATCATTTTTTCCCCATCCAGTTTACAAAGCTGGCATGCCAATAATTTATGTGGTTTATCACCAAATTCAAAATTTAATTGTTTTGTATGTTGATAAAGTCTCATTATTTGGTCAGAGTATATTTTATTTAACTTATATTTCAGTGCAGCTATTTTATTATGTTTTGCCAATGAAGGTGCTCTTGCATTTTCTATGTCTAATTGCCTTATTTCCATTTCCAATGTTCCAATCCTCTATTCTCTTTATTAAGAAATGCCATGAGAGGAGATTAATACCCCTCGTGTAAATGGTTTGAAATGTTTCCCAGAGAAGGGAAGCAGAGATTTCGGGTTGGTCATTGACATCGAAGAACATATTAATCTGTTTTACAAGATATTCACAACATACTTGTTCTTTTAAGATTTGAGGATTAAGTCTCAATTGTGTCTGTTTCTTGTTCATTCGTTTAGTTTAATCATAAACGTTAATGGGGGCATGATCCAAAATTATAATATTATGATATTGTGATTTATAAGTCAATGGAATTAGTTTAGAGTCTACTAAGAAATAATCTATCCTTGAATATGTTTTATGCACAGATGAGTAAAATGAGTATTCTCTTCCGGATGGGTTTTCAATTCTCCAGATATCCTTAATATTGGTATTATTTATATATGAGTTTAAAAATTCACTTGACAGAGATTTTGACTTTCTTTGAGTTGATGATCTATCTAAATATGAATCCAGTGTACAATTTAAATCTCCACCAATTATTAAAGTATTTTGTGTGCATTCCAGAATAATATTCAGTATTCTCTTGAAAAACCGTGGACTATCAAAATTGGGTCCATATATATTAAGGAGAGTCACTTTTTTTGAGTATAATTCGCCTACTACTATGATATATCTACCATCATTAGCACCACGTTCTAACCACTTTCAGAGTACGATGTTTCTTCTGGTTTCCTGATTGAATTTACCTCTTGTTCCTTTTTGTTAGGTTTGTTTTGTACCTGAGGCAAATTGTGACACATTCATTAGATGTGTGCTGGAACACCAGGGCTCCATACAGGACAGGGGTGGAATTTGTTCAATGTATTCAGGAAGGTTTTCTTGGAGCAATATGCAGAGGGCCCAAGGACAAATTTGATCCACTCTTGGAAGATTGGGAAGGGCAAATAACTGAAACGTCCATCGGTGAGCCTTTTTGGACCAGCGACCACTGTTCTATTAGCTTTCAAATCATTATAGATAAAGACAGGGTGGGCACATGAGTTGACATTCTGAATTGGCCAACAAATTGCAATACCACCAAAGGCCAACTTTGATAGTATTAGAGAGGAACTTGCTAAAGTAGACTGGAGTAGATTGCATGCGGGCAAAGGAATGTCGTGAAACTGGGATGCTTCTAAAAGAGAGGGTGCATGTTCGAGTTATAGTGAAAGGCAAAGCAGCTGGGAGTAAGGAAGTGTTAAAGAAGGAACTGCAGATGCTGGAGAATCGAGGGTACACAAAAGGCTGGAGAAACTCAGCGGGAGCAGCAGCATCTAAGGAGCGAAGGAGATAGGCGACGTTTCGGGTCGAGACCCTTCTTCAGACTGGTCAGGGATCAAGGAAACGAGAAATATAGACGGTGATGTAGAGAGATAAAGAACAATGAATGAAAGATATGCACAAAAGTATCGATGATAAAGGAAACAGGCCGTTGTAAGCTGTTTGTAGTGTGAAAATGAGAAGCTAGTGCGACTTGGGTGGGGAGAGATAGAGAGAGAGGGAATGCCAGGGCCCGAGGGCTGAGGGAGAGGTGGGAAGGGGAGGAGACAGCAAGGGTTAACAGAATTGAGAAAATTCAATGTTCAAGCCCAGAGGATGCAGACTCCCCAAGCGGAATATGAGGTGCCGTTCCTCCAACTTGCGGTGTTGTTCACTCTGGCCGTGGAGGAGGCCCAGGATCGAGAGGTCGGATACGGAATGGGAGGGGGAGTTGAAGTGCTGAGCCACCGGGAGGTCGGGTTGGTTACTGCGGACCGAGCGGAGGTGTTCGGCGAAACGGTCGCCAAGCCTCCGCTTGGTCTCACCGATATAGATCATCTGGCATCTGGAGCAGCGGATGCAGTAGATGAGGTTGGAGGAGGTGCAGCTGAACCTCTGTCGGACCTGGAAGGACTGCTTGGGTCCCTGAAAGGAGTGGAGGGGGCAGGTGAAGGGACAAGTGTTGGATTTCTTGCGGTTGCAAGGGAAAGTGCCCGGGGAAGGGGTAGAGCGGGAGGGGAGGGAAGAATTGACAAGGGAGTTGCGGAGGGAGCGGTCTTTGCGGAAGACAGACAGGGGGGGAGATGGGAAGATGTAGCGAGTGGAGGGGTCACATTGGCAAAACTGGCGGAGAACTATGTGTTGTATGTGCCGACTGGTGGGGTGAAAGGTGGGGACCAGGGGGACTCTGCCCTTGTTGCTAGTGGGGGAATGGGGAGAGAGGGCAGTGTTGCGGGGTATGGAGGAGACTCTGGTGCGAGCCTCATCTATAGTGGGGGAGGGGAATCCCCATTCTCTGAAGAATGAGGACATTTGTGATGACCTGGTGTGGAACACCTCATCCTGGGAGCAGATGCGGCGTAGATGGAGGAATTGGGAATAGGGGATGGAGTCCTTACAGGAAGCAGGGTGGGAGGAAGAGTAGTCCAGGTAGCTGTGGGAGTCAGTTGGTTTGTAATGGATGTCAGTCAGGAGTGTATCACCTGCAATAGAGATGGTGAGGTCAAGGAATGGTAGGGAAATGTCGGAAAAGTGTATTTGAGTGCCGGATGGACGTTGGTGGTGAAATGGATGAAGTCAGTCAGTTGTGTGTGGGTACAGGAGGTGACACCAAAGCAGTCGTCGATGTAACGGAGGTTGAGGTCGGGGATGGGGACCTGGTACGCCGAGAACAAGGATTGTTCGACGTACCCAACAAAGAGGCAAGCGTAGCTGGGCCCATGCGTGTGCCCATAGCTACGCCTTGTGTTTGGAGGAAATGGGAGGAGTCAAAAGAGAAGTTATTGATGGTAAGGACCAACTCCGTTAGGCGGAGGAGGGTGTCAGTGGACAGGTATGGGTTGCTCCTCTGGTCGAGGAAGAACCGGAGGGGTTTGAGACCGTCCTGGTGGGAGATGGCGGTGTAGAGTGACTGGACGTCCATGGTAAAGATGAGAGGATGGGGGCCTGGAGAATGGAATGCACGGAGCCGACGGAGAGTGTCTGAGGTGTCTTGAAGATAGGTGGGGAGAGATTTAACAAAGGGGGATAGGATGGAGTCAAGGTATGTGGAAATGTGTTCGGTGGGGCACGAACAGGCAGAGACAATGGGTCTGCCAGGGCAGTCGGGTTTGTGGATTTTGGGGAGAAGGTAAAATCGGGCCGTGCGGGGCTGGGAAACGATGAGGTTGGAGGCTCGGGGGTGGGGGGGGTAGGGAGCCGGAGTTGATGAAGTCAGTTATGGTGCTCGAGATGGTGGCCTGGTGCTCGTCAGTGGGGTCATGGTCCAGGGTTTTTTTTCGCGGAGCCGACGGAGAGTGTCTGAGGTGTCTTGAACATAGGTGCAGTAAGGAAGCTTGGATGAAGAGAGAAATTGAGCCCCTGGCCAGTAAAAAGAAGGCATCATGGAACGGGCATATGCAGCTGGGATCAAACATATCCTCGGAGGAGTTTTGAGAACTGAGAAGCATAGTCTAGAAGCAAATAAGGAGGAGCAAAATGGGGGCAGGACATTTATCTACCTTCATACAGTATGATGGTATATACACCTTCATAGTGTATGATGGTGCATATACCTTGAAGGTAGATTAATCTCCCAGGCACGATCAGTTATATGCAAAGAAAGGGGAGTTGGGAGGAGAAAACTAAATGGGTGGTCTGCTTGCATAGTCAGAATATGTTGAGGTTGGAGAACCAAGGGGCCAAGATGGTTTTAATAGTAGAAAGGAGGAATTGTAAATGCACAATAATTATGAAAGTGACCGCCAAAATGCATAACTGAGTGCTGCAAATACAAAATCAAAATGCTTGAGATGTTTGAAGATGTTTGAAGTTTGAAGAAGGGTCTCGACCCGAAACGTCACCTATTCCTTTTCTCCAGAGATCCTGCCTGACCCGCTGAGTTACTCCAGCTTTTCGTGTGTATCTTCTGCTTTCCTTGACCCCACTCATTAATTGCAATACACTATCAACTCTTTCTCATGTTAAGTTTTATTTATTCATGATTTGTTAATAGGCGTAAAGCAAATATATTTTGATTTGGAAAAAGAGAAGTCAACAAATTGATTACACATAATGGTGGGTGATGGTGATTGGTGAGATTCAATGATATATAAATGACACTGCTGAAGATATTCCACCAATTTATTTATAAACTGTTTTTCCGTGGTGTGCCAGTAGGTGGAAGTAATATTACATCAAATGTTATACATTTCCAAGATAGAGGATGACGTGTTTCCAGTCTACATCTTTGGGTTTTGAGATGAGAGGGGTGTGGGGGGGGTCAACGTGACCTGGCAGGCTCAACTGGAGATGGGGCAGGAGATGCCTGCTGGGATTGGCTTCAATATGCCCCTGTTGCATGAAGTCAGCATCATCACAGCCATCTCGAATGCTGTTTCCACTTTGATAAACCAGGGTTCAATGATTCTCCGTGGTGGAGAAGCTTGTGTGGACCTGAGATCCTGAGAGCGATGCCATCTGGAGCTACGCTCCTGGTAGGGCCACCCATGGCGGTGAGGTCGAGGGGGAGGTCTCTGACAAAGAGCAATCCAACCAAGACCTCAACGGTGGAACAGGCGGTGGATGATGGCTGATTTTAGTGTAGCGTCACCACGGCTGGGAAGGCGGATGAAGGCTGCAGCAGAAAAGGGTCACCGGTCATCTTGGACTCCATGCCACTGGATCCTGACCCAGACCTGTCAGGGACCGTGGGGTGGCTGCCTGTGCACCAGTCTCCCCACGTTAAACAAAGTCATGCACAGGTGTCCTCCATATAGGGAATAGCATCCTGGAGCCACCCATGGCCAGACATGACCGAAGGGGACTGAAGGACAATAGTTCTTTATTGTCATGTATGCACAGCAGAGATAATGTATTTTGCACAACCACAAAATGCACAGTCAGCACAATTTTGGAGCAGTTTACAAATAAAACGTATTTGTTCCAACGTCTTTGATCTTTTAAATGCAAATAGGGAATAGAGGGATATGAAAGGGAATGGAAGGATATGGGTCATGTGCAGGGAGATGAGATTAGTTTATCTTGGCATCATGTTCGTCATAGACATTCAAGGCCACAGGGCCTGTTCCTGTGCTGTGCTGTTCTTTGTTTAACTCGCTGTATATCAATGTTTAAGAAAAACCAAATGGGCCCATTGATGAGGCCATTACAGTCACTGCCTCAATGCCAGAGTTCAATCCTGACTTTCATTGCTGTCTGGGCCAGGTTTGCACATTCTCCCTGTCACCATTTGTCCTTCCTCGAGCAGCTCAGGTTTCCTCCCACAAACACATGTATGCTGGTTGGAACGTTAAGTGGCCACTATAAACTGTACTTCTGTGTAGGTGAATGGGAGACGCTGGGGGGAGGTGGCAAGAATGCAGGGAGAGTTTTTTAAATGGGTCTAATATAGGATTAATGTGAGTGGGTGGTTATGGTAGGTGCAGATGTGGGCAGTGTTCGAGGGCAGTTCTCGAGGGCAGTGCTGGAGGATGGTATTAGAGACTAGTGTTAGATATCGGTGTTAGAGATGCTGCCTGAAGGGCATGTCCCACTTTCACGACCTCTGCCGAGTTTGCCCTTGACCCATACTCGCAGCATAGTCATCACGAGGTCGTAGGTAGGTCGTGATGCTAGTCGTAGGTACTCGTGGCATCAAGTACGTCGGGGCGTTTTTTCAACATGATGAAAAATGCACACGAGTAAAAAAGGTCGTGAAAGTGGGACATGCCCATGACTCATTGAGTTACTCCAGCATGTTGTGTCAATCTTCGCTACAAACCAGCATCTGCAGTTCCTTTCTACACCAGGAAGACCAAGGACAATGATCGCACAGAGGTGAAAAATATAAGCACCTATTAGTAAATGTTGGCAAATATTTTTCAAAACATATTAAAGTAGATCCCTCAAGGAATATTCCATTACGAGAACGTAGATAATTGTTCATCTCATTTAATGAACACCCATCAAGTTTGGTTCGAATTTGAGTTAGAGATTGCAAACCAGTAAGTCCGTTTTAATAATTGGAGATTCTAACATTTCCAGGATCCCAACATGCCCCAACAACAAGACACAATTGGACAGCTATCCAGGAGCCAAATTTATACAGTACATGGTACTGCCATCCTTGAGAAATTAGGGGCATGTCCAAAGTTACATGATTAATGGTTTAATCAAACACAGACATCTTCACTAACATTAAAGGCACCAACTGCAGAAAATCAACAAACCTTCCCAAAAATTGAACCCAGTTTAGAACTAGAAGCTGTACCATTTTTTTGAAAAATAAAATGAGTAATGTGAAGAAGTTCAGCGGAAAGTGAGCGCAATTTCATGACACCGCAACTTCTAAATCTTCTAAGCTAGCTCCAAATTTAGAAAGACACATCTCCTTCACATTTGGTAGAAGTCACACAATGTAAAGTCTTTTGAGCATTTACTGCGTTCAACTATCCGAGATCACCAGACAAAAAATAACGCTTTCAGATTCTGAGCAGCAACCACTCATTGCAAAGTTTAATTTGTCACGTCTTTTTGAGGTATGAATTGTTCCTTTATGCGAATTGCGACAGTTATGCCCTTAATTTGCTACTTATTTGCTGCATCCGCATCTTGTGACCGCAAAGCAAATCAGTGCCATGTGGCGATCCACGAAGATTACTTCAGGAAATATGTTTTCTGTTTCTAGACTGCAATTCCATCAATAACTTCTTCTTAGGATTGAGGGTGACTTGCTCTGACTCTGGTCTTGTGGTTTCCAAGGAGGTTTTGAGAACATTCTTCAATCTTTCCTCTGTTCATGATAGGAGCAGAATTAGGCCATCAAGCCTGGTCCGCCATTCAATCTTGGCTGATCTATCTCCCCCTCCTAACCCCATTCACCTGCCTTCTCCCCGTAACCCCGTACCAATCAAGAATCTATCCATCTCTGCCTTCAAAATATCCACTGATATTCATTGATGTTCACCTGCTAATCTTGTCCTACACTGGAGCCTGATCTATTCAGGTGTGTATGGGAGTGTTCAGGGAGGGGTAGATCCTCTGGTGGGGGGACATGGCGTGCTCCTATTGTCCCCACCTGGCCCCTGTGGCTCCAATGAGCTGTTAGCATGCACAGCAGCCACACCCTGGAAACCCGCTTTGGCTGGTGTGCTAATCCAGGCGAGGGTAGCCGACGGGTCTTGAACACTCGGTGAGTTTAGGAACTTGCTCTGTCCAGCATGCACAGTCTGTTCCGGTGGATTGGATGGAGGAAATCCACCAGAGGGTTCAACGAGGGACCAGGAAGGCGGCTCAACTGCGTACTGTGGAGTGCAAGGGGCATGCCAAAACACGCAGGAAGACATGGCCACCCATTGCTGCCAAGGGAGTTTCCAGCCGTAACGTCTAACTCCAGTTCCTGCGGCCGAGAGGGCGGGGTTGCTCGTGTGCAACAGCCTCCCTAGCTTCATCTCTCCCATGCACAGGTGCTTGCGCGATGCACAACCATGTTATCATCATCCACGACGGGTCACCAGCACTCAGGAATCTAGTAACGGTTCAGTGACATGTCCTGCCCCACAGAGTGCTTTGACTGAGTGAGTGTTACTGGGGCCACAGGTGCAGGGGACGTTGGCATTGACCCTGGTTTGCTTATCCTTCCAGTGGTGAGTTTTACAGGGGCAGCATTGGTGGTATTTTCCCAACTTCTCAAGATGCCAGCGGAAGGTTGAGGTCACAAAGCCATACCAGAGAACAGGGGCCGTTGGCATTCACCAGACTTTAGTTTTTTATTGCCGAGTCTGAGGTCTTGTTCTTCCAACACACTTTTTCTCAATTGATGAAAGGCTGCTTCAACGGAATGAAGATGATGGTGAATGTCATCATTTATGTCTGCCTTCATCATAATCATACTTTATTAGCCAAGTATGTTTTGCAAATACAATGAATTTGATTTGCCACACAGTCTTACCAATAAAAAGCAACAGAACACACAAAATACATTTTAACATGAACATCCACCACAGTGACTCCTCCACATTCCTCACTGTGATGGAAGGTGAAAAAAAGTTCAATCTCTCCCTTCTTTGTTCTCCTGTGATTGGGGGCCTCTAACCTTCCGTTGACGGGATGATCTTACTCCTGTAGTCGGCAGCGGGCCTCCTCGTCGGGGCGATCAAGCTCCTGCATCGGAGGGTGGGGGGGGGAATCTCAGCTCTCCCACGCCGGGCGATCTACCCCGGGTCAGGGCTTGTTGAACGTCGGGCAGCTTTTGGAGCTTCCCGGCGTCGGTCTCAACCCGAGACTGCGAGCTCCTTGATGTTAAAGTCCACAGGCCGCGGTTGGAGCATCGTTCCCAGGCAAGGAATCGGCTCTGATGGCAAGTCCACGTCCCCGTTGTGGGACTCAAAGTCAGTCCCGATCAAGGCTTCCAGCTCCACGATGTTAGGCCTCAGAGCGACTGGAGATACGATCCGGAAAACAATCGCATCTCCGGCAAGGTAAGAGATTGAAAAAAAGTTTCCCCCAAACCCCTCCCCCCCCCCCCCACATAAAACAAACCAGAGAACATTAACACATACTTTTTAAACACACTAAAAATAACAAAAAAAAGATGACAAGGACAGACAGACTGTGGCCAAGAACTCCCAATATATCAGAAGTGGTCTTTGATTTTCAGAGTCTCAATGAGGAAGACCTTGGAGATGTCAGGATTATGACAATAGTCAAGAATGGAAATAAATCTGATTAGGTCACAGCAGTAGAAGCTGTGGAATTAATTGCCTCAGAAGGCAGTGGAGGCCAAGCCAATGGATATTTTTACGGCAGAGAGAGATAGATTCTTGATTAGTATGGGTGTCAAAGGTTATGGGGAGAAGTCAGGAGAATGGGATTGAGGGGGAAAGATAGATCAGCCATGATTGAATGGCGAAGTAGAATTGATGGGCCTAGTTCTCCTCCTATCACTTATGAACCTATGAACATATGACTGCAGGTGTGTTTTGGTGATGATTTTTCCCGTGGCAAACAACAGGGAGATTTGTTTGTAGTTAACTGGATCAGATTTATTTCCATTCTTGATGAGGACGGTCACAACCCTGATGTCTCTGAAGTCATCTTCCGGTGCGAGCGCTGAGACTGTGGATTTGCGACCGAATCTCGTCACTGCTGAGTTGCAGAACTTCAGTGGGGATATCGTGTGGCCTCAATCACGTAGAACATAGAGCAGGGACAGGCCCTTCGGCCCACAGTGTCCGTGCCGAACATGATGCCAAGTCACGCTCATTTTCTCTTCCTGCATGTGATACAATCCCAGCATATCCACTTCCTACCGGTAGGAAGTGGCCGATTCAGAAGTCCAAGCCGCTGAGAATTTTCTCCCGTTCCGAGTTCCGTCGGAGTTCCATCATCCAGCGAGCGGGCCTGAACATCGGGCCGCCCGTAACGGTGACCGCGAGGGGTTCGGGAGCCCCCCCGACCACGGGTGAACAACAGAGGACAACAGAGGAGGATGACTGACCTTTGGTGGCTTCCCTCACAGTGGGAAACTTTGATTCCGCTGTGTGGGGATGTTTGTGTTAAGTTCTACCGTGTTCTGTGCTCTATTTTATTCATACGGCTGTATGGTGACCACAAATTTCACTGTACCAATTGGTACATGTGACAATAAATGTCTCTTGTCTCTTGTCTCGTGACTATCCACAATCATCTTAAATGACACTAGTATACCTGACTCCACCACCACCAAACAGTGTATTCCAGGCACTCACCACTCGCCGAGCAAAAATCTTGGCCCATATATTTCCTTTAAACTTTGCGCCTCTTACCTACGTCTGTATGGTAAATCAAGTCTCACCGTACCTTAATTGGTACATGTGACAGTAAAATATTTTGAACCTTTGAACCTTAAAGCTGTGCCCTCTATTCTCTAGCCTCCCATAATTTTATACACTTCTCTCTTCCTGCAACGCACCAGAGAAAACAATGCAAGTTTGCCCAACTTCTCAATGTAGCTAATACCCCCATAATCCTGGTAGCATTCTAGTAAACCTCTTCTGCATCCTCTTCCAAACCTCCACAATCAGAATAGTACACAAGACTTCAAATGTGGTCTCACCAAACTCCTATAAAGCTGCAACTCTATAAATGTCCAGACTGATGTAGGAACATATACCCCATGCCCTCTTTACAATAGCCAATAGACAATAGGTGCACGAGTAGACCATTCGGCCCTTCGAGCCAGCACCGCCATTCAATGAGATCATCCCCGATCAGTACTCCATTCCTGCCTTCTCCCCATATCCCCTGACTCCGCTATTTTTAAGAGCCCTATCTAGCCATCTCTTGAAAGTATCCAGAGAACCGGCCTCCACCGCCCTCTGAGGCAGAGAATTCCATAGACTCACAACTCTCTGTCTACGTACCTCTCTATCTACTTGTGTTACCACTTTCAGGAAGCTGTGAACTTGTCGGCATATCCCCTGAAACCTTTCCTATCCGTGTGCCTGCTCGAGTGTCTTTTAAATGTTTTTATTGTACTTGCCTCAACTACCTCCTCTGGCAACACATTCCATATGCCCCCACCCTCTGAGTGAAAGGTTACCACTTAGTTCACTATATCCACTCTCACCTTAAACCTATGTCCTCTGATTTTTGATTCCCCTGCCCTGGGTAACAGACCCTCTATTCTTTCTATTCCTTTCTATTCCTCTCATACAAATCATTTCTACACCCTTTCTATTCCTCTCATACAAATAATTTTATACACCTCTATAAGATCACCCGTCAGCCCACCACACTCCAAGTCCTGACCTGCTCAACCTCTCTCAAGAGCTCAGGCCCTCGAGTCCTCTTGACATCTTTGTAAATCTTCTCTGTAATGTTTCCAGCTTAATGGCATCCTTTCTATGGCAGGGTGACAAAAGCTGAACTCCCATTGCTGCTACACCACAACTAGAACATAATGTCTGTATAAGATTAAGGCTCAATGTAAACAATGGCACAGGGTAAGGGAGCCCAATTAGTGAGGTCTGGAAGTAATCATGTAATCATGCAGCCATTTAAAATTTAGCTTAGCACCAGCTGTAGTTATGGTTCATTGTTGACATTTGTTTAAAAATGTGGTTCTAAAGATACTGCAAACGAGGCTTTGATGTGGCTTCTGTGGTTGCCTGTTGGGTTTGGAAAAATCTTACTGAATCACGTCTAGTTCGTCATCCCTTCAAATTTGAACATAGGGAAAACTATGCAATAGGTCCAATAGATAATAGACAATAGACAATAGGTGCAGGAGTAGGCCATCCGGGCCTTCGAGCCAGCACCGCCATTCAATGTGATCATCCACAATCAGTACCCCGTTCCTGCCTTCTCCCCATATCCCCTGACTCTGCTGTCTTTAAGAGCACTATCTAACTCTCTTGAAAGCATCCAGAGAACTGGCCTCCAGGCAGAGAATTCCACAGACCCACAACTGTCTGTGTGAAAAAGCTTTTCCTCATCTCCATTCTAAATGACTTAAACCCCTGTCCCACGGTACGAGTTCATTCCAAGGATTCTCCCGAGTTTGCCCTGATTCGAACTCGGAGATTTACGGTAATGGCCACTCGTCGGTACTCGGGGCTCTCGTGGACATTTTTCATCATGTTGAAAAATCTTCACAAGTCTTCCCATGCTTACCTGCCGTTAGCGAGTCTTCCCGAGTACCTGCCGTTAGCGTTAAGAGACTTCCCGGAGGTCCAACATACCCGCTACGTTTATTCTCCGTGCTTACCACGAGTTTGAATTTTTTTTAAACTCGGGAGGGCTCATGGAATGAATTCGCACCATGGGACAGGGCTATTAGCCTTATTCTTAAACTGTGGCTCCTGGTTCTAGACTCCCCCAACATCGGGAACATGTTTCCTGCCTTTAGCATGTCCAAACCCTGAATAATCTTATACGTTTCAATAAGAACCCCTCGCATCCTTCTAAATTCCAGAGTATACAAGCCCAGCCGCTCCATTCTATCAACATTTGACAGTTCCGCCATCCCGGGAATTAACCTGGTGAACCTATGCTGCACTCCCTCAATAACTGGCCCACTAAGTGGTGAAATGGTCAATGACCTGTGACTTTTAATGCAGAAATACAAAATAACATATTTGGGGAATAAAATAATTAAGAATATCATAAAAGTTAAATGGCAAAAAATATATTTTAAAGATGGTTAGAGCACAGAGATTGGGCATTCACGTGCAGAAATATTAGCAGATAATAAAACATGCTGAAAAGGCTTTTAACATGGGTATATGTCACCTTTGGTCACAGAAAGCACGAGAGGACAACATCAAGCAAATGGCAGAATACAACGGTGGATAGACCAGCTCAAGGATAGAGCTGAAATGAGATGCAATGACTAACTCTCACTGGGTTCACAAACCACAAGAGTTTGAAGATTCTGGAGAAGGACACAAAATGCTGGAGTAACTTAGCAGGCCAGGCAACATCTCCTGGAGAAAAGAATGGGTGACGTTTTGGGTCGAGACCCTTCTTCAGACTGAGGGTCATGGGAGAGGGAGGCTAGAGATATGGAAGTGTAAGGTGTGAAAACAACAGATCAAGGCAAACGATGATAAGGAAGTGTAGAATGGCTCATTGTTGGCTGAGGACAAGGTGACAATGAGGCATACAAACTGTAAAACTAATCAGGAGGACAGTGAGACTAGTCGGAGCACTAGGGTGGGGGAGGGATGGAGAGAGAGGGAAAGCAAGCAAAATCAATATACCGCTGGGTTGTAAGCTGAGGTGCTGTTCCTCCAATTTGTATTGGGCCTGAATCTGACAATAGCCAATAGGTGCAGGAGTAGGCCATTCGGCCCTTCGAGCCAGCAGCGCCATTCAATATGATCATGGCTGATCATTCCCAATCTGTACCCCCGTTCCTACCTTCTCCCCATATCCCCTGACTCCACTATCTTTATGAGCTCTATCTAGCTCTCTCTTGAAAGTATCCAGAGGACCAGCCTCCACCGCCCTCTGAGGCAGGGAATTCCACAGACTCACAACTCTCTGTGGGAAAAAGTGTTTCCTCGTCTCTGTTCTAAATGGCTCATCATTCTTAAACTGTGGCCCCTGGTTCTGGACTCCCCCAACATTAGGAACATGTTTCCTGCCTCTAGCGTGTCCAATCCCTTTATAATCTTAAATGTTTCAATAAGATCGCCTCTCGTCCTTCTAAACTCCAGAGTATACAAGCCCAGCTGCTCCATTCTCTCAGCATATGACAGTCCCGCCACCCCGGGAATTAACCTTGTAAATCTACGCTGCACTCCCTCAATAACAAGAATGTCCTTCCTCAAATTAGGGGACCAAAACTGCACACAATACTCCAGATGTGATCTCAAGAGGGCTCTGTACAACTGCAGAAGGACCTCTTTGCTACCAGGGCTGGATTTAGATGAAGAGAGGCCCTAAGCTATTTCACTTGTGTGCCCCCCCCCCCCCTCCCAATCCCCCACCCCCATGACTAGAGGACCATGACTACCCGACAGTAACAGTGTGACACTTTTAGATCCTACTGAATGTTGTCATTAAACTACATACATTTAAAATACATATTGGATTCACAACGGAGCGAGCGATGCTTTACCTCCTGGATCGCCGTTTGAAGCTCTGGAGTGTTGGGCCCGCTGCTTCAACATCATGGTGCTGTGGGTTGCAGAGCACCCAGCCTCGGGTTACGCTGATTTAAACATCGCGGAGCCCTGGGATCCCCTTGCCAAGGGCCGCCAGCGTGAATCTCCGCCCTGCTCAGCCTGTGGACTTCGGGTGGCGCGGGAGGGAAGGGAAGAATTGACCAGGGAGTTGCGGAGGGAACGGTCTTTGCGGAAAGCAAACGTGGGGGGGGGGGGGGAGGAGATGGGAAGATGTGGCGAATGGTGGGGTCACGTTGGAAGTGACAAAAATGACGCAGGACTATTTGTTGCATGTGACGGCTAGTGGGGTGAAAGGTGAGGACGAGGGGGACTCTGCCCTTGTTGCGAGTGGGGGGATGGGGAGAGAGAGCAGTGTTACGGAGTATGGAAGAGACCCTGGTGCGAGCCTCATCTATAGTGGGGGAGGGGAACCCCCGTTCTCTGAAGAAGGAGGACATTTCCGATGCCCTGGTGTGAAACACCTCATCCTGGGAGCAGATGCGGCGTAGACAGAGGAATTGGGAGTAGGGGATGGAGTCCTTACAGGAAGCAGGGTGGGAAGAAGAGTAGTCCAGATAGCCATGGGAGTCAGTGGGCTTATAGTGGATGTCAGTCAGAAGTCTATCACCGGCGATGGAGATAGTGAGGTCAAGAAATGGTAGGGAAGTGTCGGAAATGGTCCAGGTGCATTTGAATGCCGGATGGAAGTTAGTGGTGAAGCAGATGAAGTCAGTCGATGTAACGGAGGTAGAGGTCGGGGATGGGGCCCTGGTACACCTCGAACAAGGATTGTTCAACGTACCGACAAAGAGGCAGGCATAGCTGGGGCCCATGCGTGTGCCCATAGCTACGCCTTGTGTTTGGAGGAAATGGGAGGAGTCAAATGAGAAGTTATTGAGGGTAAGGACCAACTCCGCTAGGCGGAGGAGAGTATCAGTGGACGGGTATAGGTTGATTCTCCGGTCGAGGAAGAACCAGAGGGCTTTGAGACCATACTGGTGGGGGATGGAGGTGTAGAGTGACTGGACGTCCATGGTGAAGATGAGGGGATGAGGGCCTAGAGAACGGAATGCCCGGAGACGACGGAGAGTGTCGGAGGTTTCTTGAGCATAGGTAGGGAGGGATTGAACCAGGGGGGATAGGATGGCGTCAAGGTATGTGGAAATAAGTTCGGTAGGGCACGAATAGGCAGAGACAATGGGTCTACCAGGACAGTCAGGTATGTGGATTTTGGGGAGAAGGTAAAATCGGGCCGTGCGGGGCTGGGGAATGATGAGGTTGGAAGCTCGGGGGGGCAGGCAGCCGGAGTGGATGATGTCAGTGATGGTGCTAGAGATAGTGGCCTGGTGCTCGTCTGTGGGTCATGGTCCAGGGGTAAGTAGGAGGGGGTGTCCGAGAGTTGGCGCCTGGCCTCAGCTTTGTCGAGATCACCGTACCAAACTACCACGGCACCTCCCCTGTCGGCGGCTTTGATCACCCAGTCTGGGTTGTTACGGAGTGAGTCGATGGCAGTACGTTCAGGGCTGGAGAGATTGGAGTGAGACAGGGGTGTGGAGAAGTTGAGGCAGTTGATGTCCCGCCGGCAGTTTTGGATAAAAAGGTCTAAAGCCGGAAGGCCATGAGGGGGGGTCCATGAGGAGGGGGTTCGTTGGAGATGGGAAAGGGGCGAGGACTCCTTCCCATGGAAGAACGCTGTGAGGCGGAGGCGACGGTTAGAAGAGCTCCAAGTCGTGGTGGGGCGCGGAAACTCATTGAGGTGCGGATGGAGGGGGACAAAGGTAAGACCTCTGCTGAGGACAGACCATTCGGTGTCGGAGAGGGGGGAGGTCGGGGGGGGACGGTGAACACACGGCAGGATGGGGGTTGGGGGCCGGAAGAAGGCAGGTGAGTGGACTGAGGCCGAGGCAATGTCTGGTGGGGGGGTAGTGGGTGGCCAGGCGGTGGGGGGGGGGGGGGGGGTATGAGGACTGTAGTGTGGGTGGGGAAGAGCAGGGGTCACATACTTTGAGGGGGGTGGGGAAGACCCAGTGGAACAGCCACTGAGGTTACCAGGGTTGGGAGACTGGCACTAGGACCCAGTGCAGACAAACCCAGGGGAGTGGGAGTTAGCAGCGTGGAGGCTTCAGGCCTGGTGCTGGGTCCAGGTTGCAGGGAAGGCGACGGCTGCGGGCTGCTGGAGGGCGGTGGAGTGGCGACGGTCGGCGGACCCGAAGGTAGGAGTCCGCGGGCAGTAGAGCGGGTTCCGGTGGGGAGATGGTCGGTGGGGCGGCGCGGTTTGGCCAGCCCAGTGAGGCGACGAGGTAAGTAGGGTGTGCTGCGACGGCCATGTTCGGAGAGCCCCAGTCCGGCGGCGATGTTCAGTAGGTCCGGTCCGGCGGTGATGTTGGATGGGCCGGGTGCGGCTGCAATGTTGGGTGGGCCCAGTGTGAGGTGGGTCAGCCAGGTACGGATGCGAGGTGGATAGGCCCCCACTGCGGATGCGAGGCTCGGCGGGGAAAAAGGGTTAAATATACTACATACCTTTCCAATGATCCAAGGATCTGTGGAGTAAATTCCTCTCCACAACGAATATAAACCTCACCTGCATTTTAATCCCCCCCCACCATAACTACGCCACTATCTCAAACGTTTAACACACCTTGGTGCAGCAAGCAGAGGCCCCCCTAGATCTCAAGGCCCGAAGCTTAAGCTTTTCTAGTTATACGTAAATCTGGCCCTGTTTGCTACTATGCTCAACTATATTCCTATACTCTGACAGTGGAGGAGGCCCAGGACAGAAAGGTCAGTGTGGGAATGGGAGGGAGAGCTAAAGTGTTAATGAATCGGAATTCTGAGATAATTTAATGAACACATATGGATTTGTTTTCCTTTTGCAGCCGACTCGACTAACCTTCACAACTGCTTTCAGTAAAGCTATTAGTAATACAGCAATGGGCAAGATTAGCAGTTGACAGGGCTGGGGTTGATTGAAACCCACAAATGACGCTTGTCCAAGCTGCAGATGTTGTGTGGTTGAGGTTTAGGACCAACAGGCTAAGCACCATCTGGCATAAAGCTGCATTAACATTCTTGCCATATCCAACAGCACTGTTGTTCACTGTGTAGGAGCCATTCATGCATAAGTTAGTCACTGTTAGTATATTATAGTATTTTGTATAGATATTTCTAGCTGTATCTTTTTTGAATGCTTGGGGGAGGGGTTTTGATACGTAGATGGGCGTGACTTGTTTGTAGTTAACTGAATCAAGTTGGGAGTGGTCAGGGCAGACAGGAGCTGTCACGGGAGTGAAGTTACAATTTTTAAGGTTCAGATAGTAAGAACGGAAAGCTACAATTTGTATAAGAATAGTGAGGATCTGGTATGTTCACTTCTTTGTTTTTTCAACACCTTCAATAAAGAATCAATTAAACTGGAAATAACGACTGGAAAATTCGTTTTTGCTATCGGCTGCGTAAACTCCGCTCCTCCCTGCCAGTGTAGTAAAGGGGCTGTCCCACTGCGGCGACCTAATCTGCGAGTTTGGAAGAGTTGGCCTCGAATCAAACTCACAGCATGGTCGACATGTGGTCCTAGGAGGTCCTATGAGGTCACTGGAACTCTACTTCATGCTCGAGGGAAGTTCCCGCATACTCGCGGCCTCAGTTTGGTTGATTAAATTTTTTCAGCATGTTGAAAATTTTTCTGCGAGTAAAATTTGGTCGGCATGGTTCTTTTTAACTCGTAGTGCAGTGGAGTCGGGTCTCTATTTAGTTACAGGCAGTCGAGGGCAGCCGTACGCAATCTCCTTCGCTGACCGGGCATTTTGATTGGCTCATTGGAGTTTTCAGGACGAAGGAAAACCGGCCGATAGGTTAAATGCCCGCTAAACTTTATTAAACGTTGTCTGGCTTCTTAAAAGTGTCTCCACTCGTTCTCCCCCCTTCTCTCCCTTCCCCCCTCTCTAAAGGACTTACCGTACACTGTGCAGCCGTCTTTTACCTTCTTCTTCATCGCGGGTGTGAAATTCAGACGGCGCTCACTCGCTTTCCTTGGCCCCCGCCATTGCGATGTGTGTGTGTGTGTGTGTGTGTGTGTGTGTGTGTGCGTGCGTGCGTGTGTGTGTGAGTGTGAGTGTGAGTGTGTGTGTGTGTGTGTGCGTGTGCATGTGCGTGCGTGCTTGTGTGTGTGCACGTGCGTGCGTGTGAGTGTGAGTGTGAGTGTGAGTGTGTGTGTGTGCGTGTGCGTGTGCATGTGCGTGCATGCGTGTGTGTGTGTGTGTGCACGCGCGCGCGTGCGCGGGGTCGGTTTCAATGCTGACGGTCGATCCATCTCGAGGTTTTCCAGGCGAGTGCCCTCGAGCTTGAAGGTCGAAGACCCTCTTCTTAACTCGCGGATTAGGTCACCGCAGTGGGACAGCCCCTTAGCGGCAATTAAAGGATGGACATTGGAAAGTTAAGATATTGCCATTACACGCTGTGTGGCTGCAATAACTATCTTCTGGAGGAAACACTGCAGCAATAAGGGCAAGAGCAGCACTGGGTCAGGATTTTGCAACTAACTTATCAGCAACAAAAGTACTGAAAGAGCTCAATAAATCCCACCATCCTCCCAGAGCAAATAAGAATGGAGAATAAATGCTGAAGAAAGCTTGATATTTCCAAAGACCTAGATGAAGAGGTAGTCTGCCAACACATGATGTAGTGTCATTCTCATTTTTATAATATTACCTAGACGAAGGGGGGAGGGGGGCTTTCTGGAGTGCTGGTATGAGTGTTGTGGGCTGAAGGGACTGGTCTCCAGAGGGCTAGTATGGACATTGTGGGCCAAATGGATTCTTGGGGTGGCAGCTCAGTCCCTCAAGCCTGATGTGCTGGCAGCTCACTCACGGTTGGTGGACTGGCAGTTGACTCACGGCTATTCCTTGAAATTCCATTTCAAGCAGCGTGCAAGGCCACCAAATTCAAATCAATTTTCCTACAATTTCAAGCAGTGTGTAAGGCCAGCAAATTCAAGTGCCGTTTCATACCATTTCAAGCAGAGTGCAAGGCCACCAAATTCAAATGCAGTTTCATACCATTTCATGCAGGGTGCAAGGCCACCACATTCAAATGCAGTTTCATGCCATTTCAAGCAAGGTGAAACCACCATAAAACCACACAAAACATCACACTCACAGTTCAGTAGACATTCAGTGTGTTCGGTTGATTCACAGCTCAGACAGAGTCTTGACCTCTCCCTCCCCCACCATGCAGAGACTGAGCCACACCCACACCCAAAACCCATGGGTTTTAGAATCCCTCCCCCCACCCACTGGAAAAGGTGTGGCCTTCATGGTGTGATTGACAGGAGAGAGATTCTCAAAATTTTTGAAACACTAATAACACTTTTATTTTTCATTGATGGGAAGAATCCTCTGCGCCTGATGAGCGGAGAGGGACTGAGTAAGATGGCCAAAAATCACAGCCGTAAGTGGTAGTGTTTATCTAAAATCAATATGCAGTGCAAACAGGTTATCAAGTTTAGACCACCAACCATTTGTAGTGCTTTCTACTTCAACCTAAAACCCCAAACCAACCATATGCAGTGCTTTTTACTTCAACCCAAAATCCTAAACCAACCATTTGCAGTGCTTTTTACTTCAACTCAAAACCCCAAACGAACCATTTGCAGTTTTAAAGAAGGAACTGCAGATGCTGGAGAATCGAGGGTACACAAAAAGCTGGAGAAACTCAGCGGTGCAGCAGCATCTAAGGAGCGAAGGAGATATGTGATGTTTCGGGTCGAGACCCTTCTTCAGAACCATTTGCAGTGCTTTTTACTTCAACCCAAAACCCCAAACCAACAATTTGCAGTGCTTTTTACTTCAACCCCTATCCCCAAACCAACCATTCGCAGTACTTTTTACTTCAACCCAAAACCCCAACAACCATTTGCAGTGCTTTTTACTTCAACCCAAAACCCCACCCAACCATTTGCAGTGCTTTTTATTTCAACCCAAACCCCCAGTGCTTTTACTACAAACAAACCACATTTTCATTTTCAAACCACATTAAGGACACTCAAGGTCAGTAAAAACTACAGTGTTATTCGCAGCTCAGCCTAAGAGACGTGACCCTCTCACTTCCCCCATCTTGCAGAGACTGACTGAGGCACAACACTTCCGGGTTTTATAGTGCAAACATGCAAACTCTGGAAAGGTTCCGAGGTTCTATTAATCACATCGCAACATCATATCTGTCCTTCTATCAATCATAGCAGTAAAATATATCTTATTTTATGCTTGTTGCTGTAAAAATGGAGAATAGGATCATAGATCAGTTAATTTTAATGCAGGCAAAATACTAGTTTTGTGCTTTTTGCCCCAAACGGCACGGTGGCGCAGTGATCTAGCTTCCGCCTTACAGTGCCGGAGAGCTGGGCTCAATCCTGACTACAGGTGCTTGTCTGTATGCAGTTCTCCCCGTGACCTGTGGTTTTCTCCGAGATCTTCAGTTTTCTCCCACAATCCAAAGATGTACAGGTTTGTAGGCTGATTGGCTTGGTATAAATGTAAATTGGCTCGAGTGTGTTAATGTGCGGGGATCACTAGTCGGTGCGGATTTGGAGGACCAAAGGGCCTGTTTCTGTGCTGTATCTCTAAAAGTAATTTATATATATAAATTATACTAAAACTCTTCCCTTGGTTCTTGTGTCTGTGTGGGCCAGGGTTGTGTCAACCTATATTTCACAAGTGACTAACCTTTTCAAAACAGCTTCAAATATTAAAGATTTCCAAGCTCATATTTTGAAGGAAAAAATTCCAACTGACGTCACAATCAACTCGCAAGGCAGGACATTTTCCAATGTCTGATGACATTTTCAATATTTTTTAAAATGCAAGTTTTAAAATTCAACTTCGCCATTGGTCACTCTTCCAACCGCTCTTGAAACCAGTGCTTCCACACCTCAAAAAAAATGTCCTTAAATAGAATCCCAAATTTCCTGGAATTTGATGATATTTCAAAAATGCTTCCTGCGTGCTATTTGTTGTTGGGTTTTTTTCCACGGGCTCACGTTAACAACACAAAGAAGAACAAGGCAAAATAGGTCTATGTAACTACACCGTGTCTGCCTGCATCTGTTATTCACTTGCACAGTGTTATGCAAGGCAGCTCTCGTTGCCTCCAACAGCTTTTGTAGTCTTCGTTTTTTCAACCTGCTTTCATGTGTCCCACTCTGTTCTCTCTTCCTCCCTTCCTCCCTCTCTCTCTCTCTCTCTCTCTCTCTCCCTCCTTTCTCTCCTTCTCCCTCCCTCCCTCTCCCTCCCCCCCCTCCTCCCTGCCTCCCCGTCTCCGTCTCTCCATCCTTCCCTCTCTCCCTGTCTCCGTCCCTCCATCTTCTTCTCTCCCTCCCTCCCCCTTTTGCTCCCTCCCTCCCTCGCTCTCTCTTCCTCCCTCTCTCCCCTTTTTTCTCCCTCTGCCTCCCTCACTCGCTCCCCTTCCCTCCATCTCTCTCTCTCTCTCTCTCTCCCTCCTTCTCCCTTTCCTGCCCTCTCTCCCACTCTCACTCCCCTTCTCCCCCCTCTCCCCCTTAAGCCCACCCACCTTTCTGTAAAATCAAGGCCAATCCCAATGTTCTGCAATCCAACCGCCCACTGGTAACTTTTCACCACTAGGCTTATTCAGAATTCTACCACTGCCTGAAAAATAATCAAAGGCTCAACTTCCACTGAGAAAGAGAATTCCAAAGACTCATTGTTATACGAGCATTTTCCCGTATTCTCGTCGCTCCCGAATTTTCCTGTGACCCATTGAGCTATTGCCATAGCGCTATGTTTAAAGCCCATAGTGCTGCAGCTGGTAACGCTATATTTAGAACCCATAGCGCTGCAGCGATAGCTCTTTGTTTAAATTCCCACACGTTAAACTGACAGCGCTCTGTTTAAACCTTTGAGCGCCAAACCGGCATTGCTGTGTGTATTACCTTTACACCCCCCCTTCGCGGGGCCGGATGCGGAAATTCCCCGAAATGATTCAATTCCCTTTAAATTACCCGAAGACAACCAGAATTTCCAGAATTTCGGGTAATTTCCTTCAAAGTGGCAGCACTACTTCATGTCGTGGGCCAAACCCGAGTGCCAGTGACACAAATCTCGGTGAGATTACTTACACACACCCGACATATACAAATCCACACCGGTCAACATCCCTCCCTCGGAGCTCTCTCACCCCCCCTCCCCCCCCCTCCCGTGATTTAGGCGCCAGATCTCATACAATATTTACATCTTCCTCCTCTCTTTATGACCGCCTGCCCTCGTCCCCTATTGAAAGCCGGAGTTAGTTCATCTGCGGGCTGGGCGGGCTGGCGATGCGGCAAGTGAGCGGCCTCACCCGGGGGAGCTAGTTCTGGTAGCCCGGCCGTCTGCTGGGGGTGGGCTGGGGGGGAAGCGATGCTATGTGACACTCAGGGACCGACCCCACAGCCACTTCCCGACTCTTGTGGTCGGCGCTGGGCAGCAGCAGCGGTCGGCGGAGCCTGCTACCGGTCGGGACGGGTGGCGGGGATGGAGAAAGAGAGACAGTCTCTTTGGGATGGCTGGGGCTCTACTTGGCAGTTCTCCTCCCACCACCCCCCGTTGGAAGACTCCCGTTCAGAATCAGAACAACAACATCCTGTCTGGGTTGCATTTCCAGCTGTTTCATCCATTATCGGGTTGTTGTCTTTGGAGGCTCTATCGCATGAACTTGGACCCGGAGGTCAAA
Source organism: Okamejei kenojei (assembly GCA_035221665.1). Classification (NCBI taxonomy): domain Eukaryota; kingdom Metazoa; phylum Chordata; class Chondrichthyes; order Rajiformes; family Rajidae; genus Okamejei; species Okamejei kenojei. The sequence continues at coordinate 11,257,192 of CM069142.1, forward strand.
ATTTCCTATGGTAGGGAAGGTCTCGGGTCATCTGGCAATTGCATAATCTGTAGTTTTAAAACTGTTCACTTGTGCAAGGTGTCCTGATAAAACTGGGCAATGGACATTGTGGAATATTCCAATGGTTGGTATGTCATAAAGAAAGGAATATGATTTTGGTTGTTGGGAGGTCAACTGTCCTACCGCTGCAGCAGTTGTCCAAGACAGTCCTCTCGGCCCAGTCATCTTCAGGTGCTTGATCAATAACAACCTTCTTTGCAAGGTGCCAGAAATAGGAATATTTGCTGATGATTAGGTCATATTCAATTTCATTCAGGATTCCTCAGAAAGTCTGCACTTAAATGCAACAGGGCCCAGACAACATTTAGTGGGATGTAATGCTTGTGTCACATAAGGGGTAAAAGATGGGTTCAGCAAGAGAGGGTCTGACCACATTCTCTTGATATACAATGGCATCACGCCACCAATGTTGTGGGAAGACAGAAATGCTGGAGAAACTCAGCGGGTGAGGCAGCATCAATGGACTGAAGGCATGGGTGCCGATTCAGGTCAAGACCCTTCTTCAGACTGATCTGACTGATTGCATCAATGTTGTGGGAGTAGCCCGACACTTAGCTAAACCAGCCACATAGACCAGCCATTCAGATATTGGATATTTTCCAAATTGGAATTGTCAGATTTACTCCACAGGTCAATGTTCCTGATCAGTAAATGATGTGCTTGATAGTGCAGGGAACCAGAGAGGGGTGCTCACATCCCTCTAAGGCATCTGTGGGATTTAAATCTAACTAACTAACTAAATCTGAAGAAGGGTCTTGATCCAAAATGTCACTTATCCACGTCTTCCAGAGATGCTGTCTGACCCACTGAGTTGCAACTCCTTGTGTCTTTTTTGGTAAACCAGCATCTGCAGTTCCTTCTGTCTCTCTCTTAATTAAATATTAATTAATATTAATTATAATATTAATATAATATCAGGGGAGGGTGTTAGTGTGTGGGGGGGGTGTGTGGTTAGTGTGTGTGTGATGCTGCAGCCGCACCCCCCCCCCCCCCCTAGAAAACCACGTGTTGAGGGGAGGTTGTCCATTTACTACTGTGCATAGTTAGGCAGCTATTACATCTATCATTCCCACTAAGGGACTTACTGGGCATACAATATGCAGTAATCTGTCTTCTGACACATTTCCAAGATTGATGAGGTCCAGTGGTCAGGGCTCGAAATTAGCGGTTGCCCGGGTGCCATTGACCACCCAAAGTGCCGCCGGGCAACCTAAACGCCGACTCATTTTGCCCGGCTTGGCACGCAAATACTGGTTTATACTGATAGACACAAAAAACTGTAGTAACTCCACGGGTCAGGCAGCATCTCTGGAGAATAGGAACGTGACGCTTCGTGTCGGTGGCGGCTGTATTCCTTTAATATCTTTGATTGCGGGGCAAAGATATTAGGAGCGGGGTGACGAAGGGTCGGAGCGAATGACGGGTCTCGAACAACGGCAACAGCGGCTCCACCGGCTCCTCCTCCCGCACCCCGCCCAGCAGGAGGAGGCCTCCCTCTCTCCCAATCCCCCCCCCCCTCCTCCCGGCCTCGGCGTGCGAGAGGGGTTGTTTCGAAAGCGCAGTTGGTGAATTTGCAGCAGTGGCTTTTGATTTGCAGGCAGCGGCCGCTATCGCCCTGATAACGGTGCTTTCAATACAACCCCTCTCGCACGTCGAGGCCAGGAATAGGGAGGGAGAGAGAGAGAGCGAGAGAGGGAGAGAGAGGGAGGGAGAGAGGGAGGGGAATGGCCTCCTTCTGCCGACTGAAGCAGCTGCATCAAAGATCCTATAGCTATAGGATCTTTGAGCTGCACCGCTCGGCCCCGCACCTCCCTGTCGGCTGGCGGAGAAGGGGAGGCGGTGGCGACGAGTTCCCAACCGCCTCCCCCTTTGTCGGTGGCACTTTGGCGTTGGACAGGGACGGCCAAGGCAGCGGGCGATGTTGTCCGAGGAATGCTGACCTTCCTTCCTCCCCACCTCCCCACCTCCTCTGCCCCTTCCCCCCCCCCCTCTCTCTCTCTCTCGATGCCCCCCCTCGACCCCATCTTATCCTGGGACCCCTGCTTTCCCATCCCACACTGAACCCCGTTCCCTCCTCTATTCAGTCCTCACTGACATCCCCTGTGCTCCCCTCCCCATCTAAACCCCCCCTCCCCACCAATCTATTAATCACCCTACCCACCTTGCATTGATTCTCCCTGCCACCCCCATCCATCCTACACTGATCCCCCAATTCATCCTGTACTGACCCCCCTTCCCATCCATTCCTGCACTTTCTCCCCCCCATTCATACTGCACTGATCCACCCATTCATCCCGTTGACTGACCCACCTTCCATTTACCCTGCACAAACCCCCCATCATCCTGTAGTGATCTCCCCATTCATCTTTTACTGATCGCCCATTCATCCTGTACTGATCCTCTCATGCATCCTGTACTGAACCCCTCATTCATCCTGTAGTGATCCCCCATTCATCCTGCACAGACCTTCTGATCCACACTGACCTGACCCCCCCTCCCCCATTCATCCTGTACTGATCCCCCCCATTCATCCGGTGCTGATCCCCCTCCATCCATCCTGTACTGATCCCCCATTCGAGAAGAATGGGAGGATCAGTCTGAAGAAGGATGGACCCGAAACGTTGCCTATTTCCATAGATCCATAGATGCTGCCTCACCCGCTGAATTTCTCCAGCATTTCTGTCTATCTACATTCATCTTGTACTGATCTCCCCCATCCATCCCGTACTGATCCCCCCATTCAACACCACTGACATCCCCCATGCTCTCCCCTCACAATTTTACATACTCCAACCAACACGTACTAATTCACCTGCCTCAATCCATCCATCTGCACCGATTGCCTTCTCACCCCCCCCCCCCCCCCACCCCCCCGCCCCCACCGCCATCTATCCACCCCGCACTGATTCACACACACACACCCTGACCCTATTGTGATTCACTGTCTTCAGAGCGAACATTGACTATGTTTGATGACGGAATGCAATCAAAAGTGTTTTAATTCCCAATGTTATTATTTGTTTTGACACCTTTAAACATATTACCAAAAGACCATTTGCTGCAGTTATGTCCTTAGGCCATCTCTTGTCAGTTAGTGTAATGTTTAACCTGTCAGGTGGGTATAGTCGGTTTTAACAGATATTATCATAAAATGCCTTTAGAAATTTCCTTGCAACCTGTATATTTTGTTGTGGATAAATTATGTGGAAAGTGAGTGTTTCTGTGCCAATAGCAATAACGACCCATGCTATGGCCATGTCATGGTAATTTTCGGTCCTTCACAGAAAACATGCTTGCATCAATCTGTAGTGTGCATGGTTAAGCATATATGTTACCATGGTCCAGGATTTATTGACACAGGTTGATCATTTGCTGAATAATCCAACCACATTTTTGTTTGGAAGTGGAAAGAACTAATAGAAATTGCATTAATTGCAATGTGTAAAAAGAGTTGAGATGTTGTATTATAATTTTGCTGCATGTCATTGTGGTATATATTATGTCTTGATTGGTGAATATGTTTAGTTTGTGAGTTATTTGAAGCAGAAATAATATGTGAAGGTAGACAAAAGTGCTGGAGAAACTCAGCGGATGCGGCAGCATCTATGGAGATACTGCCTATCTATGGATCTTCTTCAGACTGAAGGGTTTCGGCCTGAAACGTTGCCTATTTCCTTCGCTCCATAGATGCTGCTGCACCCGCTGAGTTTCTCCAGCACTTTTGTCTACCTTTGATTTTCCAGCATCTGCAGTTCCTTCTTGAACATAATATGTGACTGCTTCACTGAGCATAATTCCGACTGGTAACTACGCACTTCATCCGAGCACATTATCGCATGCGTCATGCGAACCGTCTTAAACGACCGCCTAAACTGTCATTTGGCAACCTAAAAACCTGTCACGGTTGCCTGGCTGGCAACAGGGAAAAAAAGTTAAGCGAGAGCCTTGGTGGTTCTATGAAGCTGCCGATCTTTTGCCTTCTCTCAAGATGAGGCCCTTGTGATGCCACCACTATTAACATACAAGTGCCCTTGCTGTTACCAATCAGCCTAGGATGCTGCGCTTGGTCTGAAGGTGGGGCCAGGGTTCAACTCAAGTTGGGCCTGAAGTGTGGACACACTTGCACATGCAGAGAGTGCTAGAAATTCAGAGCTCTCTTCTAATGATAACAATTTAGTCCATTTTTTTGCCAATTTTATAACCATTTTATATCATTTTGACAGCCGGATTCATGTGAATTATCATCCAGGATTTAATTGAATAGTGAAAGCAGCCTGATGTAACAATGAGCAGCAAGTGAGGCAAATCAGGAACTGGTGACCAGTAATTAACTAGTCTATGACTAGTAATGTCCTAGACAGGCTGGAACGTGGAGTTTGTGCAGTTTCTCCTCTTTTATAATCTGAATACAATGCATTACTGAAATAACAGCATGGCTACAATTGGAAGGACGGTTGTACCAAATATTGGTACGAAAGCCCCTTGGGAAGTTGTATAGCTGACCACCAAAAGGAATCTTGATACACACTGTCACTAGAGTTACCAACTGTCCCATATGAGCTGGGACATCCCGTATATTGGGCTAAATTGGTTTGTCCCACACGGGACCGCCCTTGTCCCTTATTTGACTGCTACTACTCGGGTCGAGGGGACTGTCGGGTCGGAGCGCCGGGTCCGGCCCCACCTCACACGCCCCGAAGTAGTGCAGTCCATGGAGTGCAGCAGCAGCAGCAGCATCTCACCCGTGGCCCCGTCGCTCGGCAGTCCGGCCAGCTGTCCGACCTTAAGACCTTCACTCACCGCCGACATCACCACATCTCCTTCTCATGGCCGATCATCGATTCATGAGTAGGATGGGCTGCCGGGCCAAAATGCCTCAGCTGGCCCGCCGGCTGGGCTTTGTGTGCAGTCCAGCACCCGGGCCCAACTCATCATTCACCCAGCCACGGCCGAGCCGTCGGGAATTTGTCCCTTATTTTTACCTTTTTTGCCTTATTTGGGAGTGAGAAAGTTGGCAACCCTTACTGCCACACTTCTTCAGATTTCACACTGTTGCAGATGCATTAGTTTCATGTGTGCATTGCACAATTGAACCATGTCATCACTTCATACGTTCTAGGAGCAGAATAAGGCCATTCGACCCATCAAGTCTGCTCTGCCATTCAATCATGGCCGATCTATCTTTCCCTCTCAACCCATTCTCCTACCTTCTCCCCATAACCCCTGACACCATAATCAAGAATCTGTCAATCTCTGCCTTAAAAATATCCACAGCCTCCACAAGAAATGAATTCCACTGATTCACCACCCTCTGACGAAAGAAATTCCTCCTCATAGCCTTCCTAAAGGTCCATCCGGTTATTCTGCACAAACACACCCATGACTGGAGTAACTGGTTTGTGCAGAAGCCACAGCACCAAACTAAACAATCAAACGGCAACAGATTTAAACCATTTTGTACAAATCTAAATAGCACAAATCCAACTTGCATCGCAGCAGGTGGAGCTGACACGGGTTAGTTTTATGCTGATGAACGGGGCACTCACAGCAGTAGAGTTGCTGCCTGACAGCGAATGCAGCGTCGGAGACCCGGGTTCGATCCCGACTGCGGGTGCTGTCTGTACGGAGTTTGTACGTTCTCCCTGTGACCCGCGTGGGTTTTCGCCGAGATCTTTGGTTTGCTCCCACACTCCAAAGACACACAGGTATGTAGGTTAATTGACTTGGTAAATGTACAAATTGTCCCTGGACAATTTGTATAGGATAGTGTTAGTATGCGGGGATAGCTGGTCGGCACAGACCCTGCGCTGTATCTCTAAACTTAACTAAACTAAACTCACGCATGTATGAAACAGGGGGAAGTCCCAAAATGATTGCCGTGAGATTCAGTCACAATTTACACACTCAACAATCCCACAACCTGCTTCTCAGCATTCTTAATTTGTTACTATCAAGCACTTGCCATGATGACATAAACTATACCACAACTGTCCTTATGAACAATGATCACACCTTCACACTTGTAGCACCCAAAATAAACAGTCACTGCAGAGTTGACGTTTGGGTCCTTTCCTTCAGAAAGAAATCACTAACTGAAAAGTGTTCATGAGGTCTTGTGTTGGCAAGCTCGGAATTTAGTTTAGTTTAGAGATACAACGCAAAAACAGGCCCTTCGGCCCACCGAGTCCGCACCGACCAGCGATCCCCGCACTTTAACACTACCATACTGGGGACAATTTTATACTTTACATTTGCGCCAAGCCAATTAACCTACAAACCTGTACGTCTTTGGAGTGTGGGAGCAAACTGAACATCTCAGAGAAAACCCACGCGGGTCATAGGTAGAACCTACAAACACTGTACAGACAAGCACCCGTGGTCAGGATCGAACCTGGGTCTCTGGCGCGGTAAAACATTAGCTCTTTTGCGGTGCCACCGTGCTGCCACTAGAAGCCAAATGATTGGCAGCCCCGCCAAGAGTCTGTTTTTCGTCTTTTTTTTATTTTTTGTGTGTGTTTAAAGTCTATGTGAATGTTCTCCGGTTTGTTTTATGTGGGGGGAGGGGGAGGAAACTTTTTTTCAGTTTCTTACCTTACCGGAGATGCGATTAATGTTTGGACCGCATTCTCCGGTCGCTCTGCGGCCTACCATCGATGGAGCTAGAGGCCTCCTCGGACTGACCTTGGGCCCCACCGCGGGCGTGGACTTACATTGGATTCGATCCCTTGCTAGGGATCGCTCCAACCGCAGCCTGCAGACTTTACATCGAGGGCTCGCAGTCTCGGGAGAGGCTGTGGGTGTCGGGAGCTCCAACGTCGCGGGGTTCGATCATCCGTCGTGGGGGTGCTGACATCCTCCGATGCAGGAGCAGATCGCCTCGACGCGGTGGGCCTAAACGCCGGCTACGGGAGTCAAGATAATCCCGCCAACAGAGGCCTCGAGAGCTAAAGGAAGAGACTGTGTGTTCCGTTGCTTTTTATTTGTATGACTGACTTGGCAAATGAAATTCCTCGTATGTTGCAAAACATAGTTGGCTAATAAAGTATTATTGTGATTGTGAAAATGGATGCTCTTTAATTACTTTTCACAGTAGTTCTGTGTTTGCCACAATTAGTATTGATACATTCAGTCTCTTATGAATGATTTACCATTCAATACAATCACGGCAGAACTTTAACCTTAACATCAGGATTGCTGCTGAATAAGCGAGCTGGGGAACGATAAACATAAAAACATAGACGTGGCTGTGGAAGAAGGGTCTCGACCCGAAACGTCGCCTTAGATGCTGCTGCACCCGCTGAGTTTCTCCAGCTTTTTGTGTAACCCCCCATAAAAACATAGACAATAGGTGCAGGAGTAGGCCCTTCGGACCTTCGAGCCTGCACTGCCATTCAATATGATCATGGCTGATCATCCAACTCAGTATCCCGTACCTGCCTTCTCTCCATATCCCCTGATCCCCTTAGCCACAAGGGCCACATCTAACTTCCTCTTAAATATAGCCAAAATCGAGTTTCATTCAGATAATGTGAGAAAAATCAGACAAGGTTAGTGAATGGTGGAGCCCTGGGGAGTGTTGTAAAGCAGAGGGTTCCAGGAGCACACGTACATAATTCAATGAGAGAGCCACCACAGATAGATAGCGTAGTGAAGGGGGGCTTTTGGCATGCTGGCTTTCATTAGCAAGGGCAGTGGGTATGAAGTTGGTATGTACAAGGCATTGGTGAGGCCGCACTTGGAGGATTGTGTTCAGGTTTGGGCACCCAGTAATAGGAAAGGTGCCATTAAGCTGGGAAAAGAATTACGAGCATATTGCCAAGACTCAAGAGACAGAGCTGTAGGGAGAGGTTGGGTAGGCTAGTAATGTATTCCTTGAGGCGTGGGGGAATGAGGGCTGATCTTATTGAGGTGTATAAAATGATGTGGGGACTAGATGGGGTGAATACACTGCTTTCTCCCAGGGGAGGAGAATCAAAAACAATAGTGCAATAAGGTGAAAGGGAAAAATAAATTGAAGAAACCTGAGGGGCAACTTTTTCACTCTAAGAGTGGTGGGTATATGGAATCAGTCTCCAGAGGAAGTGGTTGAGGTCAGATCAATATAAACATTTGAGGGATATTAGGCCAAGTACATGGATAGGAAAGGTTTAGAGGGGTATGGGTCAAATGGAGACAAGTGGGGCTTGCATATATTGGCGTCTTGGTTGTCTTTGATGAGTTGGGCTGAAGGGCATGTTTCAGCGCTGTATGACTGATTTTCGTGCGATAATCCATTTCCTTCAATTTCTTTGATATTCAAGAATCTATCCACTCATCATGAGCCTGAAAAACATGGCCAGTGGGTTCAACAACAGCTTTTTCCCAAGCAAGCATCAGCCTCCCGAACACTACATAACACTAACCTCAGCAACTATGAACCTCTGACGTATATACTGGGTTTTGCACAATTATGGCGGCTGTTATTGATTTATTGTGTTGTTTTTATTATTATATTTTCTGTGCGTATTGCTTATGGGCCTGTTAAACTCCAGTAAGAATGTCATTGTTTTGATGTTGGCAGTCAGGGCCGGATTTAGATGGAGAGGCCCTAAGCTATTTCATTTGTGAGCCCCCCCCCCACCTTCCCAATCCCCCACTTCCACGACTAGTCAAGTCAAGTCAAGTTTATTCGTCACATACGCATTGGAGATGTGCAGTGAAATGAAAAGTGGCAATGCTTGCAATTGTGCAATAAAAAACTACAAAACAAAATGGAACAGAATCACATATTCACATATTACATATTTGTGGGAGGAAAAAAAGAGAAAAAAACTGCAATTTTAAGAAGACACCACACAACAGTAAATTGGTACAGTAGGTTAGTCCCTGGTGAGACAGGAGTTTACAGTCCTAATGGCCTGTGGGAAGAAGCTCCTACTCAGCCTCTCCGTTTTCACAGCGTGGCAACGGAGGCGTTTGCCTGACCGTAGCAGCTGGAACAGTCTGTTGCTGGGGTGGGTCCTTCATGTTCCGGTTGGCCCTGGATTTGCACCTTCTGATGTATAGTTCCCGCAGGGGGGAGAGTGAAGTTCCCATAGTGCGTTCGGCCGAACGCACTACTCTCTGCAGAGCCTTCTTGTCCTGGGCAGAGCAGTTCCTACACCAAATTGTAATGTTTCCGGACAAGATGCTTGTCCACCACACAGTGTCATCAGCGAACTTGATTATAGAGTTGGAGCTGAACCGGGCCACACAGTCATGTGCGTACAAGGAGTACGGTAGGGAGCTGAGGACGCAACCCTGGGGGGATCCTGTGCTCAGGGTGAGGGACTTTGATGTATTTCCTCCCATCTTGAATACCTGGGGCCTGGCGGTGTGAAAGTTCAGGACCCAGGCACACGGGAGAGTTCGGACGGTTGTAGCAGATCCATGTTGCGAGGGAGGAAGGCGCAGATGTGTTTCTTCACCAGCCTCTCAAAGCATTTCATGACTACCAAGGTGAGGGCCACCGGACGGTAGTCATTCAGACAGGCTGGGGAGGCATTCTTTGGTACAGGTACAATGATGGATTTTTTGAACCAGGCAGGGACTACGGACTTGACCAGGGAGAGGTTGAATATTGTAGTGAGCATCGGAGCTAGCTGCGCAGCACAGGACTTAAGTACTCGCCCCGAGATGCCATCGGGGCCTACAGCTTTCCTCGTGTTCACCCATCCTGGCCTCCTGCTGCTCCATCTGTGACTCCATCTGAGGACGATGACTACTCGTCAGTGACAGTATGACACTTTTAGATCCTACTGTACTGTCATTAAACAGTTGGTCTTAAAATACATCTTGGATTCATCGCGGAGCGGGCGATGCCTAACCTGGATCGCCGTTTGAAGCTCTGGAGTGTTGGGCCTGCTGCTTCAACATCATGGAGCTGTGGTTTGCGGAGCTCCCAGCCTCAGGCCGCGGAGCCCTGGGATCGCTTTGCCGAGGGCCACCAGTGTGAATCTCCACCCAGCTCAGCCTGCGGGCTTCGGGCGCCGCGGTCTCCGGTAGGAAGTGGCCGATTTGGAAGTCCAAGCCGCTGAGAATGTTCTCCCGTTCCGACGTCGGATGGTGAGCCCCAAATTTCATTGTACCAATGGCCATGAGGGGGGTCCAAGAGGGGGTCCGTTGGAGACGGGAAAAGGTATCATCAATGGGGGCAAGGACTCGTTCGCATGGAAGAACGGTGTGAGGCGGAGGCGAAGGAAGAAGAGCTCCAAATCGCGGCATGCGCGGAACTCATTGAGGTGAGCATGGAGGGGGACAAAGGTGAGGCCTCTGCTGAGGGACAGACCCTTCGGTATCTGAGAGGAGGAGGTCAGGGGGATGGGGAACACACGGCATGGATGGGGGTTGGGGCTGGAGGAAGGCAGGTGAGGTGAGTGGACTGAGGCTGAGGCGATGTCTGGTGGGGGGGGGGGGAGGGGTGGTCAGGGGGTGGGGGGGTATGAGGACTGTAGTGTGGGTGGGGAAGAGCTGGGGTCACATGATTTGAGGGGAATGGGGAAGACCCAGTGGAGCAGCCACTGAGGTTACCAGGGTTAGGGAGACTATCAGTAGGACCCAGCACAGTTAAACTCAGGGGAGGTGGAGTCTGCAGCATGGAAACCTCAGGCCCGGCGCTGAGTCCAGGCTGCAGGTGAGGCAACGGCTGGAGGGCAGTGGATTGGCCAGGGTCAGCGGTCAAAGCGTGGGAGGTCCACTCCACAACGAATATAAACCTCACCTGCATTTTAATCCCGCTCCCCTTCCCCCCCCCACACCACCAAAGCCTCCGGAATCGCAAGCACAGTGTCACTGATGGTAGCGTTTGTAACAACGCCACTATGTCAAAAGTTTTATACACCCTGGTGGAGCGGGCCGAGGCCCCCTAGATCTCGTCTAGCTTATACGTAAATCCGACCCTGGTTGGAGTTTTTGATAATTCAACACTCTTAAACCTTGACTCCCACCAGCCGATATCCAACATTCAAGGTTTAATTAAGCAGAAAATCTAGTTTCGTGTTTTTCAGGTTCCTTAGTTACCATTTGTTTGCCACTGCTCCAGTTACACTTGCAACTGCACAAAGACTACTCAACCTTGCCCCACCTCCTACTATGCACCTGTGCTGTTACTTATCCAGGTTGCCCTTCCACCCCTGGCAAAATTAGCAGGTTTCCCAACCTTTTCCAGGAAGAAGCCATAGCCCAAAGTCAAAGTTGATCAAAGTCAGCTCGCAGCCAGGAATGTGACTGCCGGGCTTTTGGCACGGGAATACGTTTTCTTTAACATTTTGGTGGCTCTGGTGCGGGTGCCTGAACAGGTGCCGGGGACATATAAATTCCACGATTATTTATAGTACAATTATAAATCTACATTCAGTTGTCACTTTACCGAAACCTGCTCTGTAGCTGGAGGAAATGCTTCCATTGGAGAGCGTAATTGAAGGTGTGCATTCACAAAGACTACTGCTCTGCCGCACCCATGTCTGTTGAGTTCGTGAACATCTTGGTCACATTCCCCACACGGTTCCACATTTAACTTCTAAATTTCCAAGGCACTTGCTAATATAGTCTCTGCCCCTTCTGGCTTTGTGTATCCTACTGCCTGGCTAGTTCAAAACCATATTATTCCAGATTTCCTTCGCTCCATAGATGCTGCCTCACCCACTGGGTTTCTCCAGCATTTTTGTCCACCTTATTCCAAAGCTGATCACTTTTAGGTGTTACCGCCATCTATGTATTTAGTGTTAAATTCACCAGTTCTCTCTCACCTCTACACACAATACCCACTTCTTGGACTCTAAACCACCACATTCAATCTCTCCTCCCAACCTAACCTGCCACTTGGTTTGGGAACAGCTCCATCCAAGATCACAAGAAATTACAGCGAATTGTGGACGCAGCCCAGACCATCACGCCTCCCTTCTAATTACTCCATTTATACCTCACGCTGCCACGGCAAGGCCAGCAGTACAATCAAGGACGAGTCGCACCCTGGCCACTCCCTCCCTCCCTCTTCTCCCCTCTCCCATCAGGCAAAAGGTACAGAAGTGTGAAAACGCACATCTCCAGATTCGGGGAGTTTCTTCCCAGCTGTCATCAGGCAACTGAATCATACTACCACAACTAGAGAGCAGTGCCGAACTACTATCTACCTCTTTGGTGACCCTCAAACTATCCTTGATCAGACGTTACTGGCTTTACCTTGCACTAAATGTTATTCTCTTATCATGTATCTATACACTGTAAATGGCTCAATTGTAATCATGGATTGTATTTCTGCTGACTGGATAGCACGCTAAACAAAAGCTTTTCACTGTACCTTGGTTTCGTGTCAATAAAACTAAACTAATCTAAACACTTATCTACACTCACACTCCCAGCTGCCACTCTCGGTAAAACACAAGGGCACTCCCCCCCCCCTTAAACCCATTGCATAGTTCCCAGAAATAACTAACCCCCATGGCGTCCTTAATCGTATTATCTGAATCTAATCTACTTTCAGCATGCTTTCCAGAAGTAGGGTCTGTATTCTTAAGGTAGACAAAAGTGCTGGAGAAACTCAGCGGCAGAGGCAGCATCTATGGAGCGAAGGAAATAGGCAATGTTTCGGGCCAAAACCCTTCTTGACTGCTGTGAGGGTGGGGGGGGGGGGGGGGGGGGGGGGGGGGGGGGGGGGGCAGTGGGCTGAGGAAGAGCCGAGAAGGGGAGGAGAAAGTAAGGACTACCTGAAATTAGAGAAGTCAATGTTCATACCGCTGGGGTGTAAACTGCCCAAGCAAAATATGAGGTGCTGCTCCTCCAATTTACAGTGGTCCTCACCCTGGTCCATGGAGGAGGCCTACGACAGAGAGGTCGGATTCGGAATGGGAGGGGAGTTGAAGTGCTGAGCCACCGGGAAATCAGATTGGTTATTGCGAACCAAAGAACCAAGAATACAAGCTAAATGTACAGCAGTCAAGAACAACGCCAATTTAAGATGTCCACTATATGGAACAGAATTACCAAAGAATTTGATAATTTTGTAATACTTTTTCTCGGACAGAATAGTTCTAAAATGTCATAGATAAATTGCATGGCAGTTAGAATCATAGTCATACAGCATGGAAACAGGCCCTTCGGCCCAACTTGTCCATGCCGACCAAACTGCCCCATCTAAGTTCGTCCGACTAATCTGCATTTAGCCCTTATCCCTCTCAAACTTTCGTATCCATGTAACTGTTCAAATGACTGTTAAATGTTGTTAGTGTGCCTGCCTCAACTACTTTCCCTGGCAGCTCATTCCATACACCCACCACCCTCCATGTGGGAAAGTTGCCCCTCCAATTTCCTATGACCCATGTGTGAAAATGTTGCCCCTCAGATTTGTATTAAAGCTTTCCCCTTTCATCTTAATCCTCTGCCCACTAGTTCTTGATACCTCTACGCTGGGAAAAAGACTCACCCTATCTATTCCCCTCGTAAAATCATGTGTGCCTCCTGCAATCCAAGGGATAAAGTCCTAGCCTGCCCAACTTCTCCCCATAGCTCAGGCTCAAATCTTTGTAGATCTTCTTTCCACCTTAAAGGCTTGCTTCCAACAGCAGGGTGACCAAAAGTGAACACAGAACACAAGTGTGCCCTCATCAACATCTTGTGCAAATGTAACATAATGTCCCAGCTTCTAGACTCGATTCCTTCACCAATGCAGGCCAATATGCCATAATCCTTCTTCATCATCTTCTCTACCTGTGATGACACTTTCAGGGAGCTATGTATTTGTGCAGCTAGATCCCTCTGCTCTACAACACTACCTTCACGCACAGGGTGGTGGGTGTACGGAACAAACTGCCAGAGAATGTACTTGAGACAGAACGGGTGTCAACGGTTATGGAGGAAAAAGGCAGGAAAATGGGATTAGGAGGCAGAGATCAGCCATGATTGAATTGCGGAGTAGACTCAATGGACCGAATGGCCTAATTCAACTTGAGAACTTGTGAACATTTAGAAGACAGTTAGACATGGGTAAGACAGGTTTGGAGGGAAATGAACCACACGTGGGCAGCATCTCTGGAGAGAAGGAATGGGTCAAAAGGGTCTCGACCTGAAACGTCATCCATTCCTTCTCTCCAGAGATGTTGCCTGTCCTGCTGAGTTACTCCAGCATTTTGTGTCTATCAGATATTCTTTAGGTCTTGGATTTTCTGCTGGACCTCAGCTATAATGTGCAGCTGATTCCATTCCCTGGAAATCAAAGCCATCCAACTCGGAAATTTCTCCCTTTGCTGTGAGATAACTCCTGGTCACTCTCTTCAAATTATTTATACTGCGCTTATTATGGTTGACTTCAATGCAGAACTGAAATTGCAGATTGCTGCAGCTCTAGTGGAAAGGAGAAATTGAGACATGGAGACACAAAAGACTACAGCTGCTAGAATCTGGAACATAGAGCTGCTGGAGGAACTCGGCAGGGTAGGCAGTATCTGTGGAGGGAAGTGGACAATATCCTCCTTCTGAACTGAAAGCATGGACGGGAGATAGCCAGTATAAGGTGGGGCAAGAGCTGGCACAGAATAGAAAGGAAACAGGCCCTTCAGCCCAACTCGCCCATGCTGACCACAATGCCACATCTAAGATAGTCCTTAGCCCGCGTTTGGCCCATATCTCTCAACCTCCCCTCTCCATATAAATTTCCAAGCGATTTTTGTGTTGTTATTGTCCCTGCCTCAGCCTCTACATCTGGAAGCACGTTCCATATATCCACCACCAGTGTGAAAAAAAATTGAGCTCTAGCCCTAAACCCACTAGTTTTTGATTCTCCTACCCTAGGGAAAAGACAGGATTCATGCTATCTATTGCCCTCATTATTTTATCCACCTCTGACAGATCACCTCTCAATCTCCTCCACTCCAAGGAATAAAGTCGTAACCTGCTCAACCTCTCCCTATAGCTCAGGCCTTTGAGTTCTTCAATATCCCCTTAAATTTTCTCTGTGTTCTTTCCAGCTTAATAGCATCTTTCCTACAGCAGTGCTAAAACTGAACACAATACTCCAAATGCAGGCTGACTAGTACCTCGTACATAAGTAACATAACTTGACAACTTCTTTACTCATAATCATAATCATACTTTATTAGCCAAGTATGTTTTGCAACATACGATTAATTTAATTTGCCATACAGTCATACAATTTAAAAGCAACAAAACACATAAAAAACACCTATATTACTGAAATTGTCACTTCCTGTTGTTCTGTTTATTAATTTTAGAAAAAAAAAGGCTGCCACATAGCTGTGATTTTTGGCCATCTTACTCAGTTCCCCTCTGCTGCACAGGACAAGAGGATCTTTACCATCGATGAAAAATAAAAGGGTTAATAGTATTTAAAAAATGTTGAGATTCTCTCCGCTGAAGGCCACGCCCCTTCCGGGGGGACTATAAAAACCCGGAAGTTTTGAGTGCCTCAGTAAGTCTCTGCAAGATGGGGGAGCAAGAGGGTCACGTCTCTCAGTCTGAGCTGTGAATAACTGAACACATGTCTACTAAACTGTGAGTGCCCTTAATGCGGTTCGAAAAATGCTTGCTAAAAATGTTTTGTATTAAAACCTAATTTTAAGTGTACATGTAATTCTCAAACAAGGCAAGCAGCTGTCTCACCCACTTATTAAAGGAATATTTAAATGAATAATTGCACCCAACTTATACAATTTAGAAACACAAGGAGTACAATAATGGTTTCCACTTAAATAGAAAGTTACCTCATGCTTATAAACTTAATTAGAAATACATTTCCTAACTATGTCGGAAGAAACTACAGATGCTGGTTTACACCGAAGATAGACACAGTTCCCTCAGTTTGAAGAAGGGCCTTGAACCAAAACTTCACCCATTCCTTCTCTCCAGAGATGCTGCCTGTCCCGCTGACTTAATCCAGCATTTTGTATCTATCTCCACATTTCCTAACTACTTTACCCACACAATTGGCTTCAGAACAAATAAATTATAAATGACCGCAGGTAACCCTTTTCTTCAGAGATTTTTATTTAAGCCATTCAAAGCATTGTAATTTGGTTTAAAATTCAATAATTTTTCACTTTAAAATTGCAAATTCGGACCAGTTTCATGTTACTGCGCAAAGCAAATAGCTGACGATACTAGAGTGTACAAATCAGTTATTAATAATCTAATGGAATGTCTGTTAAGAATTACTATGTTGCATCTTAATTATGTTTTTTCTCTCTCTCTCTCTCTCTCTTCCCCCCCCCCCCCATATTTGTTTCACATAAAAACAATCAGCATTCAACCGCAAGCAATTAATCGGCTCGAAGTGTAGAAAAGCCACATGACCAGTAACGTGCAAAATTTCATAGAAATTCACGTCAAGAGCTTACGGTTCTAACAAAGTACAAAAACAGAACCCCTGCAGTCAGGACACAGCACATCTTTTTCCTTGCAGAGATGGTGTTGCTTGAGAAGTAAAATCCAGTCCATTACATATAAAATGGCTATTTTCCTTCAGTTTGCAAGTGTGGATGTTTGTGGTGCAAGGCAGCGAGTCCTTTCAGGACCTGCCTGTATATTCCTGTGAAAAGTGACAAATTGCTCAGAAAAGTTGACCGCGATTTAGTCCAGCACAAATGCAGGATGGCCGAAATCCTGTCAGCTTACAATGGAACATGGCTGAAGAGATATGATACAGATTCACCATTGTGGGTTCTTCGAATTGCCTCAGCTAGGATCATAGATATATCAATCACCTGAAAGGGAAGGAGACAAGCTGAAACATCTTGAAGCATATTGAAAGCATCATTCATTATTTACTATGACACCCAAATAAAGATTTTTATTTTTTAACCTGCACCTTTGAGCAAACATTCATTTATTTACCTGAACCTTTGAGCAAACATTCATTTTTCCTTCTTGTGGAATGGTGTTTGTCACAACAACAGCTTCAAAAGCAGCATTGCTTATTCGACTAATTGCAGGGCCAGAAAAGATACCATGGGTGAGAATTGCATAAATTTTGGTCGCGCCGGCACTCATCAACCTAAACAGGGAATAAATGAGGTGAAAAGCTTCAGCAAATATATATAAAAATCTATTTGCACAAAACAAAAACTGAGCGTTGAACATCTAGCGAATAATGGCTAAGTGAAGCAATTGTTCACAGTTGCATTTTCACATTGTGTCCAGACCTACAGTGTAAAATGTAATCACATTCTAGCTTTACTGAAACCGTTAAGTGGGATTGTATTTCCTTAATGAAAACTACCCCAAATTCTACCAAGATAACCATCATGCCCGAGGAAGACAAATCTGTGGACCACATACATACACTCATTACCGTTAGGGAAGAACAAGGGCATTGAATTGAGCACCGGGTTGCTCAAGTTATGCATTAGCTAATCTCTACTGGCTTCGACCCATCTTCTGTGCCAGTTTCCCCATAACCTACAATTCCTCAGTCTGTCAAATATTCCCATTTTAAATGTATCAAATAATCTCCACCATCTTCAGGGGAAGCAAATTCCTGATGTTTCCCAGCTAGAAATGTCCACATATCATTTGAATTAACTGGCCCCGTTTATTTGCAGAGATATCTCCAAGTTCATGACTCTGGCAAAACGTTAACATCCTAAAAACATCGAGCACAGCCCCTCTCCCCCCCCCCCCCCCCCCACCACACACAGACAAACCCTAACCCTTATCATGTATCTGTGCACTGTAAATGGGTTGATTTAAATCATGTCTTTCTGCTGACAGGTTAGCAGGCAACAAAACGCTTTTCACTGTACCTTGGTACACGTGACAATAAACTGAACTGAACTGTTGCACATTGGCCTCATCAGCCCCTGAAAACCCAATATAAAAGGCAAAGTTAACCTCTATCCTAATAGATTGCCTAGTGATATATAACATTGACTTTTTAATCCGTGACAATAAACTTAACAGAACTGAAACACCCCGCTTTAGGATTTCATTGTTTTATGTATGAATTTTAAACTCTTTTAAGCCCCTCATTTTAAACTCGAAAGAATACAGAGCAAAACTGTCTGCCTTCTCTAAACCAGACAATTTCCTCACTCCAGGAACATGCCCACAAATCTCCTTCAGGCTGCCTCCAATGTAAGTCTACTTTTATTCGGTACACAGTTTTCCGGGTGGCGGCCTCACCAACACCAGGTACAACTATTAAAACCTCCCAACCCCAGTCTTAAACTCCAATCTCATCGCAATCAAATCAAACGTG
Source organism: Okamejei kenojei (assembly GCA_035221665.1). Classification (NCBI taxonomy): domain Eukaryota; kingdom Metazoa; phylum Chordata; class Chondrichthyes; order Rajiformes; family Rajidae; genus Okamejei; species Okamejei kenojei. The sequence goes on from CM069142.1 coordinate 11,275,475, forward strand.
TTCGCCTTCGAGGACTTGTTGGACTTGCCAACGTTTTGTGATTCCCACACGAGAACACCAAGACTCCTCTGAACACACTGCATTTTGGTGATAATCTACCATTTGATTCCTCTCACTGAGGTCCATGAGTTTGCAATTCCCCATGTTGACCTCCATTTTCCAGGCTTTCCACCAGTTACTCAATCTATATCAACGGGTGCGGCAGCATCTATGGAGCGAAGGAAATAGGCAACATTTCGGGCCGAAACCCTTCTTCAGAAGAACGGTTTCGGTCCAAAACCGTTGCCTATTTCCTTCGCTCCATTGATGTTGCCGAACCCGCTGAGTTTCTCCAGCACTTTTGTCTACCTTCGATTTTCCAGCATCTGCAGTTCCTTCTTGAACACTCAATCTATATTGCACTGTGACTCTGTGATATCCTCATCACAAATCACCCCCTATTTTCATATCAATGGCAAACTCTAAAAAGTCACATTTCATTCCTTCCTTCACATCATCAAGGTAAATCAAAAAAATAATTGAGAGTCAAGAACTCACCCCTAGGATACCCAACTAGTTACATCACACATCATGTGTGCCTTGTCACATGTGGCAATAAAGTATTCCCTTCCATATAAAGGACCCTTTTATTCCACCTGTTTTTTAAGTGACAGTTAATTTCCAAGCACTAGGTTTTAAGGTGGCATGGCGGCGTAGCTGTAAAACTACTGCCTTACAGCCCCAGTGTGAGTGGGGTCGTGATAATGTGTGGGATTCGCTGGTTGGCGCAGTCTAAGTTGGGCGAAGGGCCTGTTTCCACACCGTATCTTTAAACCAAACTAAGCAAACTTCAGATCAGAACTGGAATGATCAGCAACTTAATAAAAGCTCAAACTCCAATATTGATGCAAGGCATATTGTCCTGTCACCAGCATTCATACTGCCCACATACTGCCTATAAAAGTTGTCAAAAACATGCTAAAGTGAAAACTAATTTTACCCAGGGTGAGCTTGATAGACCATTTTAATTTGGTGTCTATGAATGCAGTCTTTTTCCAGTTCCCCTCCCACCCAACTCTTTTTCCACCTCCCATCCCAAGGATTTCAGATTCCTTATAGACAATAGGTGCAGGAGTAGGCCATTCGGCTCTTCGAGCCAGCATCGCCATTCACTGTGATCATGGCTGATCATCCACAAACAGTGCCCCGTTCCTGCCTTCTCCCTTTATCCCCTGACTCCGCTATCTTTAAGAGCTCTCACTCTCTCTTGAAAGCATCCAGAGAATTGGCCTCCACTGCCTTCTGAGGCAGCAAATTCCACAAATTCATAACTCTCCAGGTGAAAAAGTTTTTCCTCATCTCCGTTCTGAACCCCTTATTTTTAAACTGTGGCCTCTGGTTCTGGATTCCCCAACATCGGGAACATGTTTCCTGCCTCTGGCATGTCCAATCCCTTAATAATCTTATGTTTCAATAAGTTCTCCTCTCATCCTTCTAAATTCCAGAGTATACAAGCCCAGCTGCTCCATTTTCTCAGCATATGACAGTCCCGCCATCCCGGGAATTAACCTCGTGAACCTACATTGCACTCCCTCAATACCAAGAATGTCCTTCCTCAAATTTGGAGACCAAAACTGCACAGAATAGTCCAGGTGTGGTCTCACTAGGGCCCTGTACAACTGCAGAAGGACCACTTTGCTCCTATACTCAACTCCTCGTTATGAAGGCCTTGTTATATAGAAAAAAAAGGCACAGTAAACCCTGCTCCCGCACACCTTTACATGATTAACAAAACATTTACAAGATATTTGAGCAGGTACATGGATAGGAAAAGTTTAGAGGGATTTGGGGCAAACACAGGCAAATGGGCATAGCCAGATGGGGATTCCTGGTTAGCAGGGACAAGTTGGGCCGAATGAACTGTTTCCATATTGTGCGATTTTAAAAAAAAAATTTAAGCAAAATAGACTTAAATTTAAGAGTATATTAGCCAAACTGATGCTTATGCAGTGTTTTTGCTGCAAATTGGGGACTGTTCACTGCTTTCATTTCGGTACATCTCAGTTCAGTTTAGTTTATTGTCACGTGTCCCGAGGTACGGTGAAAAGCTTTTGTTGCGTGCAATCCAGTCAGCAGAAAGACAATACATGATTACAATCGAGCCATTCGCAGTGTACAGATACACGATTAGGGAATGATGTTTAGTGCAAGGTAGTCTGATCAAAGATAGTCTGAGGATCCCTGATGAGGTAGATAGCAGTTCAGGACTGCTCCCTGGTCACAGTAGGATGATTCAGTTGCCTGATTACCTCTGCATTTTATTTAGCATTTGAACCATGCACATGTTACAATGCTTATCTGCATCGTGTCATTATCCGACGGGGATCCCCAAGCAGGTAGGTTTGCTCTCACTCACACAGGACAGTCACCAGGGGAAAACAATGAACATGATGAATGTCTTTAAGCATGCACAGTAGATTTACGAGCAGAATTTTAAGTATACCCAAAATACAGCGGGCTCACCTTTGCCTTCTTATGAGATTCCCAATCCCCAAACTAGAATTTATATTAGTACATTCACAACATTTTTTGCAGAAATCCGATACCAGTTATGGTGGCAACCCACACATTAAAGCCGAGAAAGCCAAATGTGTAGCAAATACAGTGACTGATCTCCATAAGGAGTCTGGTGCCTGACACAAGGCAAATGTATTTACCTTTCAATCATTCATTTATACATGTTATGCCTGTGCAGACCAACTGACAGACCTGTTTGTGATCAGACTTTGCAAGTACCGGTTTATTATTGTCACGCGTCCCAAGATATGAAAATATTTGTTTTGCATGTCATCCAAGCAAATCATACCATACCTGTGGTCAGGCTGTGCAACATTAAAACGTTCTAAATATAGTTTTCCAGCTACAAAGAAAGAGCAAATTTAAAGTGCAAGGGCAGCAACATGATAGATTGGAAGATTGGGAAATTCATCCCGAGAGTTTAGCTTAGAGATACAGCGCGGAAACAGGCCCTTTGGCCCACCAAGTCCACACTGACCAGTGATCCCCGCACATTAACGCTATCCTATGCACACTAGGGACAATGTTCGTTTATACCAAGCCAATTAACCTGCACATCTTTGGCGTGTGGGAGGAAACCGAAGAGAAAAGCCACGTGGTCATGGAGAGAACGTAGAAACTCCATACAGACAGCACTGGTAGTCGGGATCGAACCCGGGTCTCAGGTGCTGCATACACTGCAAGGCAGCAACTCTACCGCAGTGACACTGTGCCATAGAGAGGTGCATTGAAGAAGCTGCTCTTGAATCTGGTGGTGTAGATGCTTCCAATCTTTTGCATTTTCTGTCTGATAGAACGAGAGAAGAGAGAACAACCATGATCTGCGTGGTTCTTGATTACGTGGCTGCTTTGCTACAGCAGGAAGCAGTATAGAGATGATGGCCAGGTGGGGGGGGGGGGGGGGGGGGGGGGGTTGGAGGGGAAGCGGGAGGCTGGCTTGAGTGGTGGACCGGGCCACATTCACAACTCTCTGCAATCTCTTGTGAGAGCAGTTGCCATAGCATCTGTGATGCATAACGACTGGATACTTTCCAAGATGCATCTGCGAAGATTGGTAAGAATCATAGGCGTTATGCTGCATTTCACCAGCTTTCTGAGGAAATATGGGTGGTACAGTGCTTTCTTGGCTCTGATAGTTGATATTTTTTTACACCTAGAAACTTAGGAAATCTTGCCCATTTCCACTTCAGCAATACTGATGCACTGTCTTGGGGCAACCAACAAAAATCTTAGGCAACCATCAAAAAAAGCCTACAAATCCATTGTGTACATGCTGAATGAGGGAAGTGTAACGTGTGGGATTCTGAAGACTGCTCATTTTAACAATTCAGTGCACATACAGTTGTTTGGACTACTGGGGTTTTGCACGATTCGTGGAGATGTCAGTAACACAGCACCCATTTAATAAAGGTGCCGCTCTTTAAATAAACACTCAAAATCTTCCACTTAAGAAATGTAAATATCGGCTCTGACCTTCCTTCCATCGAGGGGATCTACCACAGTCGCTGCCTTAAAAAGGCTGGCAGCATCATCAAGGACCCACACCACCCTGGCCACACACTCATCTCCCTGCTACCTTCGGGTAGAAGGTACAGGAGCCTGAGAACTGCAACGACCCGGTTCAGGAATAGCTACTTCCCCACAGCCATCAGGCTATTAAACCTGGCTCGGACAAAACTCTGAACATTAATACCCCTCCATCTGTTATTTGCACTTTATTAATTTATTAATTAATGTGTGTATTTAAGTATATAACTGTAGTCAATGCCTACTATGTTCTGTTGTGCTATGCAAAGAAAGAATTTCATTGTCCTGTCAGGGACACATGACAATAAACTCTTTTGACTTTTGACTAAATAGATCGAGGCTACAAGAATACAGTGGGAGGGAGGCAGCTATTAAAATGAATGGTCATCTAAGCACAGCCCTTTTTCTATGCAAAATGCAGTCCAACCTATCCTGGTGCCCATTAAACCACCCCTTAATACACATGTCTTCCCAACTGTAATTCAAGGAACAGCTTGGAGGCCAAGGTTTTTGATAAATTCTCCCCTCCAAGTGCATATGCAAAATCAAATGGAGAAGCCCCAATGGCAAAACTAACCTCCGCGAACTATCGGGCGGCACAGCGGGAGAGTTGCTGCCTTACAGCGCCAGAGACCTGGGTTAGACCCAGACTACGGGTGCTGTCTGTATGGAGTTTGTACGTTCTCCCCGTGACCTGCGTGGATGTCCTCCCACACACCAAAGGCGTACAGGTGTGTAGGTTAATTGGCTTGGTGTGTGTGGATACTGTTAATGTGTGCGGATCGCTGGTCGCTGCGGACCTGGTAGGCCGAAGGGCCTGTTTCCGCGCTGTATCTCTAAAACTAAAAAGTTTGGCCACGATTACTTACTTATCAGCAGCGTGACAAATGGTTCCGCATGTGTCTGCCATGTCATCTATAAGAATGGCGACTCTGTTTACTACGTCACCAACCAGCACCATTCTGTCCACCTCATTTGCCTTTTTCCTTTCCTTGTGGATGAGAGCAAATTCAACATTCAGACTATCTGCAATTGATGTCACCCTGAAGGTACAACAACAAAATAACTCAATTACAGTAAACCAGTCACAGAGTCATCGTGATACAGTGCGGAAACAGGCCCTTCGACCCAACTTGCCCACACCGGCCAACATGTCCCAGCCACGCCAGTCCCACCTGCCTGCACTTGTCCAAACTCCCTCCAAACTTATCCTATCCATATACCTGTCTAACTGTTTATTAAACGATGGGATAGTCCCTGCCTCAACAACCTCCACTGGCATGCTTGTTCCATACACCCACCACCCTTTGTGTGAAAAGGTTACCCTTCAGATCCCTATTAAATCTTCTCCCCTTCACCTTGAACCTACGTCCTCTGGTCCTCAATTCCTCAACTCTGGGCAAGAGACTGTGCATCTAACCGATCTATGCCTCTCATGATTGTATACACCTCCGTAAGATCACCCTTCATCCTCCTGCGCTCCAAGGAATACAGACCCAGCCTACTCGACCTCTCCCTCTAGTCCTGGCAACATTCTCGCAAATCTTCTCTGAACCCTTTCCAGCTTGACAATATCGTTCCTGTAACACGATGCCAAAAACTGAACACAATGCTCTAAATACGGTCTCACAACCATCTTATGCAAATGCAGCATGGCCGCCCAGCTTCTATACTTAATCTCAAATTCTAAAGCCAGAATAATTCAAAATAATTCAAATAATATCCTTAACTAACAGTGAATTCCATTGACTGCATTCACACCTCTGGAAGCAACAAAGTTGGGTCTCAGCTCACCTCTTGGCTCCACCCGCATCTGGGGACACAACGATAGAATTCCTCCACTCTGGGATATTATCCTTTATCCACCGCAGTACTGCTGGTTCCGCATACAAGTTATCCACAGGGATGTCAAAGAAACCCTAACAAGGACAAAGAAAATTAGTGCAAAGTTATAAAAACACAAGGTAACAATTTTTATCCTCACTAACATGTCTGACATCTGCTTTGAATATTGAATTCCTGATTGCCAATTTTTTATACTTGGATTTTTGTTAGTTTTACCTTTCAAAATGTGATTCTTACTAAGTGATAATCAATGCTGTCCTGAAGAAGATAGTAAGTGTAATTGAAAGATGAAAATATTGATAAACAGATAAACAGCTTGCACAACATTTGCTGCATATTAATTTTAAATTCCAAAATCGTCAATAAGGCTGAAAACGGGATATTATTTAGATGTTAATGAATTTACAGATACAAGTAAAATAAGTAGATTTACTGCAATTTAAATCAACTTTAGCTGTTTTACATTTTTTTAAATCTCAATTATGTTCAAAACATCACATAATGTCAATGTAACAAGCCCAATAGAACAGAAAACCACAAATTTGCTATTACAAGTAAAATCATAGACTCATTTTACCACCACTTTGAATAAAGTCTATGTGGGTCTTCCATGCTCTCATCGACCGTGGATCGAACCGTGAAGCATCGCCGCGAGGCTTCCCCACCGCCGAGGCCCCATCGTTGCGAGGCTTCACCGCTGTCGACACCCTACTTCACGTCTCCGTGGTGCTGACCTAGGCCCCAGCCTCCGTCGGCCGCTTCACCCAACCCGGGCTTCTACCCCCAACGCCCTGGCCAGGCCCCGAGCCGAGCTTGTACGCGGCGATCCGGGAGGCATCAAGACCGCGCCGCCTCGATAAAGGCCTCCAGCCGCCTTCCCAGTCCACAGCCGCGGCCCGTTGGGAAGCCCTCTGGCCGCGCGGCTCGTCGGGAAGCCTTCTTGTATACATTGTGTGTGTGCAAGCAAAGAATCTCACCGTGCCCAGTCACATGTGACAATAAAGTATTCTTATTTCTAATCCGAAATATCTCAAAAGGAGCACAATCCATCCTTTGCCCTATCCATTGCTTCCAGGATTGTGATCGCTGCACTGGTGTTGATAGGGCTTCGGGTCTACACTGAGGGCCACTCGACAGCTCAAGACTTTTATTCATCTTGCAGGGGGAAGTAAAATGCTAGACCAACTCATTCTTGATGACAAGAACCCATCATAAAGATGGTGCCCTTCTTTCTTGCCACTCAAGAAGAATGTGCATCCACGAACATGGTGTATGGATTGTAATTCTTCTGCTTGTCATGTTGCTCTCTGGTCAACAATATAACGGTGCAGATCTTGGAACAGTGGAACACCATTCTGAAGACGACAGCCTGATGTCCCAAATCCTAAATGTCACCTTGGAGGGAAAATTCTATGTCATAAGGGCATAAGTGATAGGAGCAGAATTAGGCCATTCAGCCCAAGAAGTCTACTCTGCCATTCAATCATGGCTGATCTATCTCTCCCTCCTAACCCAATTCTCCTGCCTTCTCCACATAACCCGACACCCACACTGTTCACAAATCTATCTATCTATGCCTTAAAAATATCCATCGACTTGGCCTTCTGTGGCAAAGAATTCCACAGATTCACCACCCTCAGACTAAAGAAATTCCTCTCTTTCCTAAAGGTATTTCCTTTAATTCTGAGGCTATGACCTCTGGTCCTAGACTCTCCCCCTAGTGGAAACATCCTCTCCACATCCACAGCCTTTCACTATTCGGTAAGTTTCAATGAGGATATCCCCTCATCCTTCTGAACAGAGGTACAGGCTCAGTGCCGTCAAACACTCATCATGTGCTAACCCACTCATTCCTGGGATCATTCTTGTAAACCTCCACTGGACCCTTTCCAGAGCCAGTACATCTTTCCTCAGGGATGGGGCCCAAAGCCTTGGCAGGAAGGTCTTGATACAAGAACATTAGGCAGTGCTCAATTTACTACAGGCATTCATGTCCTACTGTACACCATCATACAATCTGCCCACATGTGCCAGTCTCACTTGGTTGAACTCACTGCAATGTTTTACTGACAGCCTATTCCTACACCATCTTTACACGATTGCCCTGTATTCTCTCTCCTCCAGCTACCCCATCATCCTGCAACTTCTGCGTCACCATCATTTCTCTCACCGTACTATCAATAACCCCCTCTTCACAATCCTCCACTGCGCCTCACCTACAACAATATCATTGCAGTGGAGACAGGAATCTTCAACCTTCAGGCTACGACTATGTTTATTCATGCTCAGACACTGACAATACCTAAACAATGTGTTGGAAGGAAGTGCAGATGCTGGTTTATCCTGAAGATAGGCACAAAGTGCTGGGGTAACTCAGCGAGCCTGGCAGCATCTCTGGGGGAAAAAGATGGGTGGCGATTCAGGTCGAAACCCTTCTTCAGGATTCAGGATTTTGACACTTCCGCTGATGACGACCCTCAGTGTCTTCCCAGGACCGCCGATGCCTCCGCCGCCATTGGGCCCCACCGCCTCTCCACTGACCGGGGCCACCGACCCTCACCTTTACTGCTACCCCCCGCGGGACTCCACCAGTGACTCCGCCGACCCTCGCCTGTCCACAGTCCAGCAGCGGGCCGGAGCCGTCGCCTCACCTGAGCTTCAGGCTCAGCTCCAGGCCCACAGCCTCCATGCTGTGGTCTGCAACACCACGTGGTCTGACTCTGCTGGGTCGCACTGGTTCCCCTCTCTTAAAGGGAACCTCAGTAACGATGGGTTTTAACCATCATTAACCCTTTTAAGCAGGTAACCCCCCCCCCCCCCCCGAATATCCCCACCTAAACACTACTCCTCACGCTCCCTTCCTCTCTGAACCCCCCACCATCACTCCACCAGACCTCGCCTAAACCTCCGTCCGCTCCCCTAGCCCCCTCCCCCACCCTTGTCATGTCTTCACCACCCTACCTGACCTCCCCCTTTCTGATGCTGAATGGTCTGTCCTCAACAGAGGCCTCACCTCTGATCCCCTCCGCCCCCACCTCAACGGGTTCCGGGCCCGCCATGACGTAGAGCCCAAGATAGACACAAAATGCTGGAGTAACTCAGCGGGACAGGCAGCATCTCTGGAGAGAAGGAATGGGTGACATTTCGGGTCGAGACCCTTCTTCACACCTTTTCTGATAGCATAAAGCATACAGCTTTTATTCCGTCGCCATTTTCTGAGCCATTTTCTATGGGGAGGAGTCCTCACCACCCAATGATGACCCCTTCTGCCATCTACAAAGGACCTCCTTCACTTAGACTCCACAAGATGGCCTTCTAGCCTCTTTAGACCTTTTCAAAAAGCTGAAGAATGGTTCCTAGCTGAAACGTCACCAGGCTTTGTCCAACCCCCCCCCCCCCCCCCCCCCCCCCCCACTACAATCAGTCTGAAAAAAGGCCCTGACCCAAAACATCACCTATCCATGTCCTTAGGGATGTTGCCTGTCCCGCTAAGTTACTCCAGGACTTTGAGTCTATCTTCGGTATAAGCCAGCATCTGCAATTGCTTCCTATACATTTTGTCTGCTCCACTGCGATATCATCTCAAGGTATGCCTACGTTGAAGGCGTTTTCCTCCTCTCTCTGCCGGGAGTTCTATGAGACCTCTCTCACTGCCCCTGCTACGATTCCTCCTGCTCTTCGTCTTTACGACCATGTTTCAACCCAGTCTCGCCACCACAGCTTGCCGGCACTTCCACCTTGTGCCTTGGCGGTTCCAGACCTCCCAGTGCTGACCCAACCCAGACCTCTGGTACCTGCAGTCCATCCGCTACTTCTTACACAGTTCTCAGTCCGTGCCCTGCGTTCAACACTGGCTGCGATGCGCCGGTGCCAGCAGGCCCTCGCTCTGACTGCCCCGCAGCTCCGGGCCTCACTCACCCACACTTGCGGTGGATGGACCCCAGCTCTACTTCAATCAACACCAGATCCACGCCCTCAACAAACGGTTCCTTGCCAACCTGGACTCGACCAATGATCACAAACTTGCCTGCTTCCAGACCGGCCCCTCCACCGACACTCAACTCGACCACCTGCAGGCCCGGGCTCCACTGCTGGACCGAGCCGCCTGCCTGACCACCATGGGGTCGAGACCCAGGGCGCCATTGCAGCCATGAGGAGCAGCACCAACATCCACCGCCTTCCCGACCCTCACCACCTTCTCGGCCAAACCTCAGTAATGGTTCCACCGGGTCTTGCCCATCCCCATTTTAACCAGGTTACCCTGACAACCCTCACCCATACACTTCTGAAAACTAGCACCAACACTTTTGCTGCAAAAACCTCTCAATCAAATAGAAGAGGAGCCAAAGTCAATGTTCTCTCCTGGGCCGACATTCCCAGCACAATGATCATCCAAAGTGGGTACAAGGCTTTCAAATTAAGTATTTAATTTCAAGGTGAGACACAGCAAGGGATCCACAGGAGATAAAGGCACTTCAGGAATGTGCACAAGGCACCTTCTTGAGAAGACACCATCTTTGCAGAGTCATGGAAATCCCTTGATCCTGAACAAATACAATGGAGCAGCAGCACCTGGAAGGCACTGAACAGTTTGAATTTCTCAGATTGAAGCATTTGCAGGCCAAGTGCATATTACCTCAGGAGCATGCAAGGTTACAAACACCCCAAGCTGCCCCATCAAGCACCAGTTTGAAATGTGGTAGTCTCGGAGGGAGCTACAACATTAAATTAAAAACCCCACTAAACTGGAGAATTCATCTGCAAGCCCGAGGGACTGAGGAAGACCACCATGAGTTAAAAATCCAGTCTGGCCTTTCACTTGGCTCACAACAGACATCAGACAGTAACATGTGCAGCAAGAAGGCATTCCTTAAAGGAATACACTAAGGAAGGCCCTCAAGCACTCCCTAAAGGAATGTAATACGTCAAGCTATCATTTGAATTTGAATTTTTTCCAACTTTCTATAATTTGGAAAAGTATTACACCTACGTCTACAATCTATTTTCCTCTCTCAAGCGATACCTCTGTATCAAACTGCATCAGCATTTCAATCATCTCATGCTGATGGGAGGTTTACAATAATCCACAATATTATAGTTACGTTTTTACTATTACACCGGGTCTGCTCCGACCAGCGATCCCCGCACATTAACACTATCCTACACCGACGTTGGACAATTTTTACATTTACCAAGCCAATTAACCTACAAACCTGTACGTCTTTGGAGTGTGGGGGTCAATCCGAAGATCTCGGAGAAAAGCCACGTAGGTCTCGGGGAGAACGTACAAACTCCGTACAGACAGCACCCGTAGTTGGGATCGGACCAGAGTCTCCGGCGTTGCAAGGCAGCAACTCTACCGCTGCGCAACCTTGACCGCCCTAGTTCATAAGATCATAAGTGATAGGAGCAGAATTAGGCCATTCGAGTCTACCCTGCCATTCAATAATAACTGATCTATCTCTCCCTCTCAACCCTATTCTCCTGCCTTCTCCCCATAACCCCTGACATCCGTACTAATCAAGTTCTTCCTGATTCTATACCCAAATAAATCTCCAGCACACTGATTCCAGCAGACACTCGAGCCATCATTTTCACAAAGATTAACTGGAAAGGATTAATCTGCTGGTACAGCAGCATGTTAAAATGCAAATATATCAGTTTAAAAATTGATACCAGATATTAAACTGAGCATTCCTTTAGCATTGAATATACCATTATTTCCCCCTTTCGATTGGGAAGAATTGCATGAGATGAACAGTTCCTGTAGCGTTCTATTGACCTTGTATGCAATAAAATAAAAAAATAATGAACATAGTTTTGTATTGAATGCTATAAAACATTTAAAGAAACACCTGATACAATGAAACCCATGTTGGGATAGTAGAAATTTGGTACCATTGTTTGACCAAGATCATGTGATACACTCACCTGTATTTGGGAAGCGTGCAAGTCCATGGTGATAATATGATCCGCTCCAGCAACTGATAGCATGTTGGCCACTAGCTTCGCAGAAATAGGGGCTCGACTCTAAAATAACACAGATTTGAATAAGATCTCCAGCATAAACATTTGATTTCCAGAAAGTGTCTGACATCCTACAATAATTGATTTGCTATGGAAGAGTCAGGTTGGTGTGACATTGCTTAGACATGGAACAGGACGAAGCAAAAGAGACACAAATTGCTGCAGTAACTCAGCGGGACAGCTCTCCGGAGACCTTTTTCTGACCACCGTCTGAAGGGTCTACACCCAAAAAGTCGCCCATTCCTTCTCTCCAGAGATGCTGCCTGTCCCGTTGAGTTCCGCCAGCATTTTGTGTCTATCCTCGGTTTAAAGCAGCAACTGCACTTCCTTCCTACAACAGTACAATGCAAAAAATCGGCCTTCCAGCCCACCAGATCTGTGCCAACCATGATGCCAATCTAATCCCATCCGCTCGCACATTGTATCAGTCTACTCCTTCCCTGTTCGTGTCTGTCTAAATGCCTCCTAAACTGTCAAATGTGCCATTGATAGCCTGACTCTGAGTACATGGTTATTTATTTTGATGCCACATTTGTATGCATTATGGCTTTTCACAGAAAATAAGTTGTAAAAAACACTGCCATGTACAACAGCTTATATTAGCATTATTTATTTACACCAGATATATATATATATATAAATCTTTCAAATCTTTTTAGCTTAGTTTAGAGACACAGCGTAGAAACAGGCCCTGCAGCCCACCGAGTCCGCACCGACCAGCGATCCCCTCATATTAACGCTATCCTTCACACACCGGGGCCAATTTACATTTATACCAAGCCAAATAACCTTCAAACCTCTACGCCTTTGGAGTGTGGGAGGAAACGGAAGATCTTGGAGAAAACGCACGCGGTCACGGGGAGAGCGTTGAGAACACCCGTAGTCGGGATCAAACCCGGGGTCTCCAGCGCTGTAAGGCAGCAACTCTACCGCTGCACCGATTCTGTAGTTATAAACTTTAGTGACCCCGGCTTCATCACCAAGACCTTATGCCCACCGGTACTCAGGACAAAGCTTGACGAGTTTTTATCTCAGATTAAGAGCTCTTGCACCTCGTGATTCACGCTTATAAGGAACCAACATAATTAATGGACCGAATTAAACAGCACAGATCTATCTGTACACAACAGAATTTGTATAACAGAATAGTACACAGTAGAACGACAAGAATTTGTTAAAATTGAATGTAGTTCTACTAATGTACGAGTGGTGACATTGTTGCAGAATTGTTAAAGTATTAACGGCAGACAAAAATGCTGGAGAAACTCAGCGGGTGAGGCAGCATCTCTGGAGCGAAGGAATAGGTGACGTTTCGGGTCGAGACCCTTCTTCAGACTGATGTGAGGATGGGGGGGGGGAGGAGGGAGATGTTAAAGTATTAAAATCAGTAATTCTTAAAATGGCGAAAAATGAAGTATTTTCATATCCTAACAGTGAATTAACTTATTTTGCAAGAGGAAAATCTGCTGTGCAGTTGACATTTGATTTTTACTCCTTGCGAGGGCAATCAAACTAATTTTGTTTTTGCCACAACTTATGATATTCTTCTGTTATCAACAAGCATTAGACACAGTTAATGTATTAACGTCATGGAACTTTATTTCATAGAATATGAAATTGATCATGCGTCTTTTATTGTCCTCAGGAGTTTTCAATGTCACTGCTGGTACATACAAAATTCAAAAGATTTCCTGTCAGCAGTAATGAAGAAATGCAAATATATTTTGAACATGGAGATTAACCTGCAAGTGAGGAAGTTCCAATATAGCTGCTGTTTCTATCCTTCTTGGAAGTAGAGGTCACGGATTTGGGAATTGCTGCATTTCTTTGAAGATAAACATTGCCGCCACCAGTCTCCCCAGCGCTGTACAAACAAATGTACCCATTGGGGGGGGGGGGGGTTGGAATACAAATTAAGCAGACTGCTTTGTCCCTGGTGGCATCAGGCGTTCGGTATAGATTTAGCTTGCGTCTCTAAGGCAGGTGAACACTGTTCCACTATGCTACTCATTTATGCCACGCACGTGTATAAAATCATGGGAGGAAGTGTACAAAATGATGAGAGGAATAGATCGGGTAGACGCACAGAGTCTCTTGCCCAGAGTAGGTGAATCGAGGACCAGAGGAGGTAGTTGAGGCAGGGGCTATCTGGACATTTAGGAAAGAATAGATGAATCGAGGACCAGAGGGCATAGGTTTAAGGTGAAGGGGAAAAGATTTAACAGGAATCTGAGGGGTAACTTTTTCACACGAAGTGTGGTGGGTGAATGGAACAAGGTGCCAGAGGCAGGGACTATCCCAACGTTTAAGAAACAGTTAGACATGGATAGGACAGGTTTGGAGGGATATAGACCAAACGCAGGCAGGTGGGATCAGTGTAGCTGGGACATGTTGGCCGGTGTGGGCGAGTTGGGCGGAAGGGCCTGTTTCCACGCTCTATGACACTTAGTGGAAAAGGTATAAGGAGCCAGAATGTGTGGCTGACTAGATATGGATGCAAGATCCTTACAAAGAGCACCCTTTCTGAATCGCACCCCAGAATGCTGACAGTAGGGCAGTTCAACAAATTCAAAGACAATTATATTGAAGTCACTGATTTTGTCAAGGGAAATTATCTGGCACTTGCAAGGTGAAGAAATGCCTCTCGCTGTTCATCAATCCAAGCCTGAATGTTGTCCACAATTTGTTGCATGACAACACGAGTCATTCCAATAATTAGATTGTTAAAATGACCCACTCATAGGTATTGCACGCTTGAACAATATGTGCTAAGCACGCGTAATGCAGTCAAAAAGGTAAAGCTGTACTTCAAGATCAACAACACCTCTAATGGACATCTCAAAACTACTGAATGGACATCTAACTTAGTTACTGTTTCCATTGCAATCCTTAAGGGTCTGTCCCACTTTCACGACCTAATTCACGACCTCTGCCGAGTCTGCCCTTGACTCATACTCGCAGCATGGCCGTCATGAGGTGGTAGGTAGGTCGTAGCAGGCCGTGATGCTAGTCGTAGGCACTCGTGGCATCAAGTAGGTCGGGGCGTTTTTCTAGCCTGATTAAAAATGTCCACGAGGAAAAAAGGTCGTGAATTAGGTCGTGAAAGTGGGGACAGGCCCTTTACTGAGAGCAAAGTGCATACTGTAAAATTGACAATACCAATAAATGCCACATTTGTAACAGGCATAAATTAAGATATTTTAAGATAGGGCGGCCCAGTGGCGCAGCGGTAGAGTTGCTGCCTTACACCGCCTCCTGTGCCAGAGACCCAGGTTCCATCCCGACTACAGGTGCCATCTGCCCTGAGTTTGTCTGCTTGCCCTGTGACCATGTGGGTTTTCTCCGAGATCTTCGGTTTCCTCCAAAGATGTACACTTTGTAGGTTAATTGGATTTAAATGTAAATTGTCCCAAGTGTGCGTAGGATGGTGCTAATGTGCTGGGATCGCTGATCGACGAGGACTCGGTAGGCTGAAGAGCCTTTCTCCGTGCTGGATCTCCAAACTAAACAAAACAAAATTCAAAACTACCCACTCAGTGAGTTAGAAATCTCACACTTTTAAACTCAAAACCTCAAACTATTTAAATCCAATCAAGCTTGAAGTGAAATATTAAATGAATCAAGGTTGTTTTTGATGGCTTATCAACTGATGGCCAGACCCACTGCAACCGGAACGATTAAATTTGAGGCACTCAAAAATAATTCACTTATACAGCATCTTTATCACAGCAAAATGATTTAAGACTCCTTGCAGCACGGACAAATGCTACATGTAAAAGTCACAAGGTTAGAGAGCTAATCATAAGCTTAGTCAGGAAACATTCTTGAGGAAAGAGGAGTTTAGCAAATTCCAACTTTAGGACAACGATGGGGTTAATAATCACATATAATATCAAGGCGATGGAATTTGAAGGAGCAGATACATCACGGAGTTTACAGGATGACAAGAGGCAGAGGACCATGGAATTTGAAAATAAACGAGTATGATGAAATGCTGCTGAACTGATACCCAACTATGGTATAACTGATAACAGAGCAGAACTATTATAATCTGCTTCTGCCATCAGCTGAACATTGACTGGTATTTACCAATTTATGTTTCCAAGGGTAATAAAACTTCGCTACTCACAATCATTGATATATTGTCAAAACTATTAAAAAATAGGCTGGCCACTTAAATAATAATTGAGATTTGCGGGATTCCATGTTTGTTAGCCATTAAAAGGCAGAGCATGACAGCCGACGAGAATAAAATTGTTCTACTTTCTCAAAAATATTTTATGTAGAGGCATGCACTAATACTGCAAAAGAAATACCAAGAGTGCAGCTCTAGGATTAATATGGTACACATGAGATAGCTTACAGATGTCGCTGGTACCAAAATTGTTAACTTAAGACATGATACCACTTTCACTTGCCACATTTTAGTTATGATTATGGGCGAACATGCAAAATGGAGTTAGAAAACCTCCCCGTCCCCCTGACATTTTGTAGATAATTACCACAATAGAATTAGCTCCTGGTTTTGCATGAACAAAGCAGCAGGGAGAATGTTCTTTTAAAATACATTTTTTTTTTAAATATGGGGAATGTACTGGCTATTAAAGATGGAGATGGCACTGTAAACCAGGGTAATAAGAGATTAATGTTGAACAACACTGGAGGAATCCAGAAAACCATTGGGGTGGAAGAACTTGGTTACAAACATAATGTTGTGGGGAAAGATTAGATAGAATAAATATGCTGCTTTCAAACCATCAATAACCAATGCAGTCAATCTGTTTACAGCCACACAACGCTAGGTGACCAAGAACGACTTTAGTTGTATATTCAAAAATCCAGTCAATTCTGACTAGTCAACTAGCAAGCAACATACATAATCGTGACACATATGTAAAAGTGGTCTTAAAAGCAGGTCTCATGAAGCTAATGGTAACAAGTAATGATCTCTTTGCAAGTGACAATTTTAAAGTAAATCAACTATAACTGGATGCTGGAACCACTCGGTGGGTCAGATACCATTTGTGGAGAGAGAAAGTTCATGATGCAGACCAATGACCCGTGGGACTCAAACATTGGAAAGCAAATTTTAAGTTGCAGAAGATGGAGAGGTGAAGAGAGAACAGAGAGAGAGCATGGGCAAAGTCTGTGAAAGAGTGGAGACCAAGACTTAATGACAGTTGTGGTTGTGGTGCTGCAGTCAGCAGAGAGGGTTAATGCGGCTTGTTAGGTGTAAATGATGCACCTGGAGGAAACGCCAATAGAAGATGAATGTGAATGGAGTTGAGAGAATATAAATCCTACAACAGATGCAAAATATTGAGGATGCTGTAAATTAGATTTTAAAAAAGCTGGAAACATTCTCTCTACAGTAGATTGCAGAGTTCTACTTGTGAGGACAAGCCATCAGGGAGATGCTCTTCTCTGACACTGCAGCTCTGCAAGTTAATATGTTTGATTTCTAACTTTCACTGTTCTGGTGGAACATCATTGACCCAAAATAATTCTACCCCCTCCCACACATTTTGTCCTTATTTTAACGTAACTCTGTTTTGTATTATGTGTTTCCATTCTTGATATCCAAGCCCTCGTGTGGTTAACCAAATGTTGTTCCAAGTAGACCTGTCCCATTCAGAGATCTATGTACAAATGGAGCCATCTTGATACAGTGCACATTTTAATAGAACTATGTCACGTGGCCTGTTTTGCCTCTTCCAGTCTTTCTATTAAAATAAAATTGTCAGATGCGCCAGGCACGTAACATATTGGAAAACTTAAAACAATTATCATCAGGAAAGAATGACAAGCTAGACATCACAATCTTTGGAGCAAAGGTTGACAAAAGATCAGATGGAATGGAGAATGAGAATAAAGCCCATGCATTAAGAGCCCTGAATAAACGACAGATCACACTCACCACCTCTCAAACTACATTGGGAACCCCTCCCCCCCAAATGTGAAACAGTCTCAATCCCTTCAAAATTCTCCCAAGAGTATGAACTCATTTTCCTTATCAGTGGAACTGCAGATGCTGGTCTCCACTCAAGATAGACACAAAATGCTGGAGTAACTCAGGGGGACAGGCACATCTCTGGAGAGAAGAAATGGGTGACGTTTCAGCCTGAGAGTCTGTGGTGAGGGAGACTAGAGATATGGACGGGTAAGGTGTGAAACGACAGATCAAAGCAGACGTTGCTCAAGGAAATGTAGAATGGTTCATTGTTGGCTGAAGAGAAAGGGCGAGAGCACACGTGGCTGTGGCAGCGAGCCTGGGTTAAAACGTGGTCGTAGAGCAGGTGAGCAGGAGGAATCACAGAGGGGGAATAGTGAGAGAGGGTATTGCAGAACCCTCAGAGAGGAGGGGAACTTCTTGAAAGCGGGCATACCTTGAGGCAATTTCACAGTTGGGGCAGACAAAATGTGTAGGAAGGGACTGCAGATGCCGGTTTACACCAAAGATAGACACAAAATGCTGGAGTAACTCAGCGAGGCAGGCAATCTATCTTCCTTATCAGTGGGATCGGTACTTAAGTGGCCAAATCGCCTGAATGATCAAGAGAATGAGGATTAAAGTTTAAGATGTCAATTTCTATCCAGGTATTTATTGAACAAATTTCCTCAAGGTTTATGTAGTCGTGGTTGCGAGGGAAAAGACAAATGAGATGATTAAAAATGAGTAGACACCAATTTCCCTTGAAGTCCAATCTGACCAAACCAGCCAAGGCAGTCCCTCCATTTACTTGAATTAGGCCAACCACCCTTGGCTTAATTAAGCCAAATACTGTGAAGCATATAATGTGAAGCAATCAGTCCAACGTTAGTCTCTCAATTGTGTACACTTTTCAGCTCCAAAGCAAACAACGCCAGTCTAGCTGCTCTTGCCTCATGGCTAAAATTATCAAGTCTTGTTTACACTTGCAACTCTCTTTTGAACCCTAGTGTCATTAACCTCTTCCCATAATGTCACCAGAACTCTATACAGTACTCTGTGCTATTCAAATAGTGTAGACATGACTTTTTTCTTCACTTATTCTGTGTTTCGGTGATTAAATATAAGTGTGCTGTATGATTTAACTTGCACCCCAAGGTCAGTATAATTTAGCATTCACTTCCAAAGAGCGAGTTGATGGTAGTCTGTTACCATTGCCCACATTTATCCAAAAAGAATATTGCAACTTGTGAAAAGCCCAACTTTAGTTTACAAAAGTCTAATGGGTTTGGCGATTTTTTTTTTAGGCAACTGCCGGCGACTGTCATAGTCGTAGCAGGTCGCTGAAAAACCGGCGACAGGTTAGCGGCGCCCAGAGAGACGCTACGACCTTTTCTGCGACTGAGGAGACTACTCCCGGCAATCACCGCCAAACGTGTGGCGACACACTAGTCGCCTGCAGTTGCCTAAAAATATCCCCCAAGTCGGACAGGCCCACAAGCCAAACCATCTAAGCATTAGCACTTTCCTTGCCAAAGACTGAATGGGAATACGATGTGCAGGGGCAAGATTCATGGGTCATTTTGCAGGCACGTACGCAGACTAAGCAGGATTTTAATAGACTATAAAAGAAAATATCCTACATTTTCAACATTTTCATTTTAATGCGATGAAATCCTCACTGGTTACTCATTGACCACATAATGAGATTACAAATTAACCTGGTTGAAATAAGTTTATATGAAACACACTTAATTCTAAACTTTCAAAGGCAGTTATAGAGGTGTATAAGATCATGAGAAGAATAGTCAGGGCAAATGCAGTCTTTTACCCAGAGTAGGGGAATCAAGAACCGGAGGATGTAAGCTTAAGGTTGGGGGGGGGGAAAGATTTAATGGGAACTTGAGGTGCAACTTTTTTTGTTTTAATGACACGGGGTGGGGGTAGGTATATGGAACTAGCTGCTGGAGGAAGTAGTTACAGCAGGTACTATCAAGCATTTAAAAAAATATTTGGACAGGTACTTGAATTGGAAAGATTTAGAGGGATATGGCTAAATGCAGGCAGGTGGGACTAGTGTAGACGGGGCATGTTGGTGCGGATAGGTTTCTATGCTGTATGGCGCTGAGTTCCCATAAGAGACAATCGCAATTAATTATTGAATGAAGGGACCTTCTGATTTAAAAGCAGACATACTACAACATTGCAAGATTAAAAATGCAATGTTGTTCATAGAAATTAAAGATCTCTCCCATGTTTAGTTACATTTTGTAATATTACACAAACATATGTAATACCTTGTGCTATCATTAAAAGATGTTGCACACTTTAAGAGTTTGTGAATTGCTTATTTACACATTTCAATGCTTACAAGTACTTTCATTTATATATAATAAACCTACATTGATATCACATTGGTTTATTGTTCCAGTTACCAGTCCCCATGCCCCAGACAGCCAGACACTCAGTGGTACCTTGTCTTTCTTGTCTTGTCTCGCATATGGAAAGCAAGGAATAACTGCAGTGACGCGAGATGACGATGCAAACTTGCAGGCATTTATCATTATTAATAGTTCCATTAAATTATCATTGATTTCCCCGCAGCCACTTTGGATGATGTACACATCTTCACCTCGCACACTCTCCCCAATTTCCACACTGCAAAACAAAAGACATGCCATCATTGTTGAAATGCTCCGTAAAAACAGGTTTAAAAAAAAAATTAAAAAAAAATCAACTCACGGTCATAGCAGGTAGCCTGTCAGCAGCTACCTTGCAGAGTGCTGATGTATTACAGCAATCTTTTTCCTTCTGTATCCCCACAGATACAATGTTTAAGAAGGAACTGCAGATGCTGGAAAATCGAAGGTAGACAAAAATGCTGGAGAAACCCAGCGGGTGAGGCAGCATCTATGGAGCAAAGGAAATAGGCAACGTTTCGGGTTGAGACCCTTCTTCCCTCTCCCCTGACTTCAGTCTGAAGAAGGGTCTTGAGCTGATTGCCGTGGTTGTGGGTTTAGGGAACAGTCCCGCACAGGAACTGGTCCCTGTGGCCAACAATGTCTGTGCTAAACGTGATACCAAGTTAAACTGATCTCACCTGCCTGTACACGAGCCATATCCCTCTATTTCCTGCATATAAATGTCACTATCGTAGCTGCCTCCACCCCCACCCCTAGCGATGTGTTCTCACCACCCTCTGTGTAAAAAACCTGCTCCGCACATCTCCATTACATTTTCTCCCCTCTCACCTTATGCTCTCCAGTGTTGGACAGTTCCACCCTTGGAAAAAGGTTCTGACTCTCTACCCTACTGATGCCTCACATCATTTGATATACTTCAAGTCTCCCCTCAACCTCTGGCTGAACCACTCCAATGTAGACAGCATTCTGGCAAACCCCCACTGCACCCTCTCAAAAGCCTCCACATCGTTCCTGTAAAGTGGCAACCAGAACTGCACACTGTACTCCTACAGAGCTGCATCACAAGAGACTCCTGACTCTTATATTCGATGCCTCCAGTAATGAAGGCAAGCAGACCACACGCCTTCTCTACCACTCCATCTCCTTGTGCCGCCACCTTCAGTGACCAATGGACTTGCACTCCAAGATCCCACTGTGCCTCAATGCTGTTAAGGGTCTTGCCATTAACTGTGCCCTTTACCCTCACATGCAACCTCCCAAAATGCAATACCAGCACACAGTGGCGGAGTGGTAGACTTTCTGCCTCACGGCACCAGAGGCCCGGGTTCAATCCCGACTACGGGCGCTGCCTGTGCGAAGTTTGTGCGTCCGCGTGGGTCTTCACCGGGTGCTCCGCTTTCCTCTCACATCTAATTGGTTTCTGTAAATTGCCCCTTGGTGTGTAGGAGGCAACAGTGGGATAACCTAGAACCAATGTAGATCGATGTGATCGATGGTCGGCACGGACTGGGTGGGCTGTGGGGTCCATTTCCGTGTTGCATCGCTAAAAACTAAAACCTCCATCTGTCATTTCTCCGCCCATTTCGGCAGCTGATCTACATCCCGCTGTATCTTCCGACATCCTGCCTCTGTCCGCAAGTCACCCTATTTTGGTGTTGTCAGCAAACCTGCTCACCAGCCCATCTACATTTATGGCCAGGTCATCTATATATAGATATCACAACGAGCAGAGGTCCCGGCACAGCTCTCTGCGGAACTCCAATGATCACAGGTCTCCAGCCAGAATATCTACCCAACACCACAACCCTATGTAAGAGCCTTTACTAAAATCTATGTATACAACCACCGCTCTACCGTCATCAATCTCCTTTGTCACCTCGTCAAAAATAACTCAAGTTAGTAAGGCTGCATAGTGTGCAGAAGGGTCACCACCCAAAACGTCACCCCTTCCTTCTCTCCAGAGATGCTGAGTTACTCCAGCATTTTGTGTCTATCTTCAGAGTAAACCAGCATCTGCAGTTACTTCATACACATAAATCTGTGCTGGTTATCTCTAATAGAGATACCATTTATGGAAGTCTTCAAAATGGAAGTAAAACTTATCTCGAAGAATTCTCTCCCAACTGTTTTCCGACCACTAACACAAGGCTCACTGACCTACAATTCCCTTCATCCACAAAGGAAAATATTGGGCACACTCCAGTCCTCCAGGACCTCACCTACGGCTAGAGAAGAAACAAAGACCCTTGTCAAGGCCCCCACAATCTCCTCTTGTGTCTCCCTCAATAAACTGAGATGGATCCCATCAGGCCCTGGGGACGTATCCACCTTAATGGTCTTCATGAGTGTCATGACCATCTCCCCCTCGATCTCAAACTACCCCAGCAGATTTGTATTCCCCATGTCTATCTAGCACATCTGTATTCTCCACACTGATCTCGCTGGTCTCCAAGTCCTTTGCCTTGGTGAATACAGATGCCAGGTACTTCTTTAGTATCTCACCTGCTTCCCCTGTCTCCAAGCGTACATTCCCTCCCTTATCCTCAAGCTGTCCTCCTTCTCCCTGGTCACCCTCTTATTTTTTAACGTACATAAATAAAAAGCCTTGGGATTTTCCTTAATTCAACTCATCAATAACATTTCATGGCCCTTTTGGTCCTTCTAATCACCCGCTTGAGTTCCTTCTTACTCACTTTAAATTCCTCGCGAGCGCCATTTGATGCCACCTTCTTAAACCTGTCATGACCCTCGGATTATCATTTGTCGAACTTTACTGGCTTTATCTTGGACTAAATGCTATTTCCTTATCATGTATCTATACACGATAAATGGATCGATTGTAATCATGTATTGTCTTTCCGCTGACTGGTTAGCCCTCAACAAAAGCTTTTCACTGTACCTCGGTAGACATGACAATAAACTAAACGATATTCGTTTTCTTCCTGACCATGTTTACAACTTCCTTGGTCATCCACCATTCCCTTACCTTGTCATCTTTGATCCCACCTCCTTACTGGAATATGCCGATCCTGCACTTTGGTCAGCTGGCGTTTAATCAACTCCCACTTGTCATCTGCGGACTTACCCCAACTGTTCCCAATCAACCCTACACAACTTCTGTCTGCTGACACTGCAATCTGCCTTGACTCAATTAAATACCTTTCCCCAATATCCAGATCTATCCCTATTCAAAACAATCTTAAAACCTCTCAAGTTGTGATCTCTACTTATGGAGTTGTGATCAATAAGGGAGTAGAATAGGCACGCCATTTACGCGACCTCGTCGTCGTGTTGAGGCGCACGGGCATCGTGTGGCCGCGCGGGGCCAGTCTCATGGAGAAGCGCGGAGTGGTATGTAGTTGTGCGTGATATCGCGCGGCGCTCCGAAATTTTGTAGCGAACAAAATCTTCACGCGCCAGCGGCCTGTCGCGTAACTGACGGCCAAAGTGGGACAGACCCAAGACCCTGGCGCGGCGCAACGTCTCGCCTCCAACAGCAGCAGAAGCAGGCAAGCGATCGCCGAGCTCGGCCTGGGGCTCACGGCCATTGCGGTCCGGATCCGCCCCCACTTCTACTCCCAGAGAAGATTGAAGATGGACACAAAATGCAGGAGCAACACAGCGGGACCGGGAGCATCTCTGGAGAGAAGGAACACATGATATTTCGGGTCAAGACCCTTCTTTCAGGCTGAAGAAGAGTCTCGACACGAAACGTCACCCATTGCTTCTCTCCAGAGATGCTGCCGGTCCCGCTGAGTTACTCCTGCATTTTGTGTCCATCTTGAAATGACGTCACACATGCTCCAGACGGCTGTGCGGACGCAGGTCGCATAATTAGCGTGCCAAGGACATGTAAGTGGGACAGAGGCTTTAGGGTTTCACAGCAGGCAAGAGCGGCAAAACGATTAATTAAGATTTAGT
This sequence comes from Okamejei kenojei, assembly GCA_035221665.1. Taxonomy (NCBI): domain Eukaryota; kingdom Metazoa; phylum Chordata; class Chondrichthyes; order Rajiformes; family Rajidae; genus Okamejei; species Okamejei kenojei. Next base: position 11,299,703 of record CM069142.1, read on the forward strand.
TCTAAAAATTGGGAGATTCACTTTAATTTTATGAGGGCCAACTATGTTCTGTACTCGTTTACTGCAGTCCTAGAATGCATTTTCCATAAAGACCATTATCCTTCTGACGATTAAGTCACATTGCATTTTTATCAGGTAATTACATGAAGCAATGATCATTAACCTTGATCATAATCAACAACCAAAGCAATTTAAATGTTGGGCTTCAATATTAATGCACAACTTATAGACCATAAAGAGTTTCAAAATCAAACACTGATAAAATTAAGTGGTATAAATATAGAACACTACAGAACAGCACAGGTTCTTCAACCCACAATATCTGTACTGGCCATGATGCCAATTTAAACTGCACATAGTCTATATCTCTGCATTCACTGCTTCTCACAAATTACTATCATGTTCTGTTTCCACCACTTCCCCTGGCAGCTACCATTATTATTTATTTTAATTTACCCCGTAAATCTTTTAAACTTTCCCGATCACTTTAAATGTATGTCCTCTAGTATCTGACATTTCCACCCCGGGGAAAAAAAATACTGTATTTATGCATCTTAATTTTATATAACTCTTTCAGGTTGCACCTTATAGCCCTGTCCCACGGTACGAGTTCATTCCAAGAGCTCTCCCGAGTTTAAAAAAAATCAAACTCGTGGTAAACACGGAGAATGAACGTAGTTGGAGCTCGGGGACGTCTCTTGATGGCTCGTAATGCTAACGGCAGGTACTCGGGAAGAATCGCTAACGGCAGGCAAGCACGGGAAGACTCGTGAAGATTTTTCAACATGTTGAAAAATGTCCACGAGAGCCCCGTGTGGCCATTACCGTAAATCTGCGAGTTCGAATCAGGGCAAACTCGGGAGAGCTCTTGGAATGAACTTGCACCGTGGGACAGGGCTTTTAGCTTCCAAAACCCCAGAGAAAATAAACCAAGTTTGTCCAATGCCTCCTTACAGCTTATACTCCAACCCAAGGAGCATCCTGGTGAACCTCTTTAGCATCGTGTCTGGAGCCTCCACATCCTTCCAGCAACAAGAACAGGACACAATACTCCAAATATAGCCTAGACGTTTTATAAGCTGCAACATGACTTTCTGACTTTTATACTAAATGCCCTGACTGACGAAGGCATGTGTGCAGTAAGCCTTCTTTATCACTTTATTCACTTGTACAACCAATTTCAGGGAGCCAAGGACATGCACTACAATAATCCGTCTATAGACCAATAAGAGATATGAAGGCGCTCGACATCGATGTGGAGTCCTGGGAGAGCCTTGCAGCTGACCGCACATGGTGGAGAGGTACCCTGAACCGACATCTCAAAACGGGGGAAGAGAAACTGTTGAATGCAGCGGCAGTCAAGCGGGCTCGCAGAAAGGAGCGCAGCAACTTCAACACACCAGAGACAACACACAAATGTGTTCTTTGCCACAGAGACTGTCACCCCCGCATTGGTCTCTTCAGCCACAAGCGACGCTGCTCCAGCCGAGGTTTGGAGCAAGCAGCCAGCAACTAGGATGCATCGCCCATGGTCAGTCATGACCGAGGGGGGCCTACGGGACCAATGCTTCTCAGGGGACTGACATTTGCTGCATATATACAGCTCTGAACTCCTAAAGCGCAACACCTCTCACTTGTCCAGATTACATACCATGTGTCTCTGACCATATTTATACTTTCTGCTGCATCCTTCAGCAACTTTCCTCACTGTCCATACTTGTCAATTTACATGCAGTCTGCAAACTTACTGATCAGCCCAATCACATTTTTATCCAAAGCATTTGTATATTTCAGACGTCACAGCAGTGACCCTTGCAGACACCATTTTCACATACCTCCAGTCAGAATAACACCACTTCTACCCTCTCTTCCATGGCCAAGCCAATTTTGAATCCAAATCACTCCAGATCCCACGTGGCTTAATTTTCTGGATCGAGTCAACAACAAGGCATCTTGTTGAAAGCCATTCATTATGTAGAAACAGAAAACTGCAGACACTGGTTTACAAAAAAAAGGCAAACTGCTGGGGAAACTGCTGAAGGATCAGGTAGCATATCGGGAGTACTAAAGAAGAGTCCCCATCTGAAACGTCATCTATTAGGCAGAAAATGCTGGAGCAACTCAGAGGGACAGAAAGCATCTCTGGATAGAAAGAATGGGTGACGTTTCAGGGTCGCGACCCTTCTTCAGACCAAGAATCAGGGGGAGAGGGGCACAGAGATAATATGGAAGGGTAAGGTAACGTCACCTATTCATGTTCTCCAGAGATGCTCCCCGAGTTGCTGAGTTACTCCAGGACCATGTGTCTTTATTCAGCAGAACATTATGATGTCTTCAGTACCCAAAATTGAATTACAATACAATGTAATGTGGTACAGTATACTGCGCTATGATGCAATGCTGCAGGAAGTTAGGATGTTGTTTTTAGGGAACTTTAGGGAATTACAAGGAATATTTGCTCAATGCTCACATATTCTGGTGATGCGTTCAACAGCAAAAAATCCTCAAAATTCAATTGTAGTTGCACAAATCCATTCAAATTAAACTAAATCTATATGAGCCGCCATTGTCACACAATGAAGAAATCGCCACAGAAAGCAACCAGCGAAAAGGGATTATTACATCCCGTCATTCTACTTTTCCGCCAATTTCCAGTCATCTCTCACAACACACTTGTGCTAAATTCCCCATCAGTTTCAGCCACAGTGGTGCTCGAGCACACTATCGATTTCCACCCCTCCCACAACTACTTGGACAATATTGGCCTTGGAGATTTCTGCTTGTCTCAACACACTGAACTCAGAAAGATTTCTTCCCATTGAAGCATTTCCAGATGTCACCGATTCCATTTTTTCCTTCCTTTGAAACCTCCAACTTCCAATTTTAGTCAGGGTAGGCATTGCCTACCCTGACTAAAATTAAAAAATGGTAATTATTAAATATAAATAGTAAAGGCATGGGAGAATGATGCCTATCTAAGAGATCGATCTCTAAGGTAGGCATAACTCTCCCGTGCCTTTCACCCGCAATGCTTGTTACACGCGAAAGTGTGTGCAGCTGACGTGCCGTCGACGATGCTTCAAGCCGTCAATTTCAAGGCGGGCTGAAGGCAGCTGAAATTCTGTCTTTACTGCGTGGACTGTGCACCGCGCATGCGCAGCGCAAGTTTCTTGGCGGCTTTTTCAAACACGGATTGTCCTTATCTTAACAGTATTTTACGAAATAAAGAGAGAAGAATGGGGTTCGGGTACAAATAATACGGTAAGTAAATTTATTTGAGCTATATTTTTTTAAATACCGTATTTCCTGGCAATGAAGACGCTATTTCAAGAACGATGTTGCTGTACTGAGGGATAGCCAAGTCTATAAGTTGCTCGTGCGAGTTCCGACGTTCCCGCTACGATGTTCCCGATACGATGTTCCTTTCACAGCGTGTGGGGAGTCTGGCCCGGGATAAAGTTGCGGGGAGGGCAGGAGCGTTGAGAAGGAGGGGGGTCGGGGATCATGCTAGTAACTCACTCACCGCTGCCGCTCAGTGGGTAGGCAGCAGCTGTGAAGAACATGGAGGGGTGACGTTTTGGGTCAGGATCCTTCTTCATAAGGATCACGACCTAAAGGACCCCAACCCGAAACATCATCTACCAATGATCTCCAGAGATGCTGCCTGACCCGCTGAGTTACTCCAGCACTTTGTGTCTTTTATTGTACACCAGCACCTGCAGCTCCTTGTTTCTCTATTTCTTCTCTACAAGAATATCAATGTTAGTCTCAAGAAACCTGCAAAGAAACCTCTTCTCAGAAAGCACCTTACGAACAACCTGGGGACTTCTATCAGAACAGATCCAGGAACAAATTAACCAGAAGTTCAAAGCTGCCTTCAATTGGTAAGATCATGCCTCAAGAGCCAAACAAGAGCTTTAGATGGCACTTTAAGGCTGAAGTTCAATAAGGAAAGCTCAAGCTAAACAGCAGGTTGTGGGTGGAAAAGATCCAGCAACTAAAGAACAGATGTTAAGTGGAAAAAGATCCAGCAATTTTCTGGAAATTATGTGGGTTCTTCATAGCTGCCAACACTAAAACCCCTGTCTCACGGTGCGAGTTTGCCCACGAGTGACCCCGAGTTTTCACTCGTGGTGATCACGTAGCGGGAACGTCGGAACTCGCACGAGCAACTTATCGACTCGTGGCGCGAACGGCAGATACTCGGGAAACTTGTTAACTCGCGAAAAAAATCAAACATAACTCAGTGGGGCAGGTAGCACCACTTGGGAGAAGGGAGCGGTGACATTTCGGGTCCAGACCCTTCAGTCTGAAGAAAGGTGTCAACCAGAAACATCACCCATCTCTTCTCTCCAGAGATGCTACCTGGCCCGCTGAGTTACTCCAGCGTTTTGTGTCAATACCAGTGTAACCTGGGTATTGACACAAAATATACTCACCCCTGAATATACTTGGATCAGAATTGTTACATGTGTGATGATGTGTGGTGAATCATCCTTGACCTAGTACAAACCTGGCACCGGGGTGGCCAAAAAATCTTGGCAGTGATGGTGGCGCAGCGGTAGAGTTGCTGCCTTACAGCGAATGCAGCACCGGAGACCCGGGTTCGATCCCGATTACGGGTACTTGTCTGTACGGAGTTTGTACGTTCCCCCCGTGACCTGCGTGGGTTTTCTCCGAGATCTTCGGTTTCCTCCCACATTCTTAAGACGTACAGATTTGTAGGTTAATTGGCTTGGTAAATGTAAAAATTGTCCCTAATGGATGTCGGATAGTGTTAATGTGCGGGGATCACTGGTCACCGAGGACCCAGTGGGCCAAAGGTCCTATTTCCGTGCTGTATCTCTAAACTAAACTAACAAGTTACCCATCAGTGTCAAGGCTAAAACCTAACATGATACTGTATGCTTGAGACAACGGACATCTATCTACACTGGTGCCTTCAAAGCAGAAGTAGATAGCCAATTTCAAGTTCCTGAAACTAACACCATGATGGTAAGAGATTCAGGAGGATCACTTCAAAAACGTTCGTAAAGGCCTCGGTGAAAACTACAATATTGTTTTTAACCAGTGGGAATCTCAAGAATCTGTGAATTACACCAGACTTTGTCAGGCAAAAAGTTTAGTTTAGTTTAGTTTATTGAGGAAGAACTGGGGAGGAAATTGTCCCAGCTGCTATCAGGCATCTGAATCATCCTACCACAACCAGAGAGCAGTGCTGACCTACTATCTACCTCATTGGCGACCCTCAGACTATCTTTAATCCAACTTTGCTGGCTTTACCTTGCACTAAAGTTATTCCCTTATCATTGTAAATGTATCGATTGTAATCAAGTATTGTCTTTCTGCTGACTGGTCAACACGCAACAAAAGCTTTTCACTGTACCTCGGTACACGTGAAATAAACTAAACTGCACTAAACATGTTGCCCGACACAGTCTGAAGGTTAGTGGTGTCATTCACAGATGCCCATCGTTTGAAAACAAGATTTGCAGTTTTTTCCACAGAGGCCTTTGACAACATGTGGTCCTCCTGAATCATGTGCCATGAGGATGTTAGTTTGTGGAAGAACTGTGGAAGGAGAATGCTTCCCCCAATTCTAGCCCACGAGATACCTCATGGCACATCAACTGCCTCATCCAGTGGGGAGTCTGCAGGTCCCATTCAGCCCTCGTCAACCACCTCATAACTTGTGGAAGTTATCCTCCTTCTCTGAAGGATTGTCAAGATACTTCTCTGACAGAGTATCTTAAGCTGAAAATACCAAGAGAATATAGAAGTTATAACAGTAACATACCTCTGGCCATAAAATTCTGTCGTATTTAAACTTTACCTTCAGCACTAACTTCTGGGGGCAAAAACCTTTTTGGTTTAAGATCTTGATATACACTCAAGGATTCTTGGATGGCAGAAGTACATAAACATACAGCACATAAACTGGCCCTTATGACCCATCTATGCTAACTGTGCAGAGAGACGCAAACAGCTGGAGTAACTCAGCGGGACAGGCAGCGTCTCTGGAGAGAAGGGATGGGTGACGTTTCGGGTTGAGACCCTTCTTCAGCCTGTGAATCTCATTTGCCCACAATAGGCCCTTTTCCAAAATGTTAAATATTTACACACTGCCTGTGTGCGAACTGACTTGAAGTTCTGACTTGAGCTGCCTAAACAATGCATTCTTGAAGACTTTGGTATACGGTCTGTTGAACTGTATCCTAAGCAACTCAACATTTCGTTTAATACAGATTCAGGACTTCAACAATATGAAATAGAAGTGAAACTTTGAAAACCTCAAGGCAAGTTAAAAAAAAAGTGGTGCGAGATTAAACGTTTTAGAGGAAAACTGTTATAAAAGAGCTATTGGCCAGGATTAGGAAAAAATAGCATGATGAGAAAATTTAATGGCTATATTTCAGAATAATTTAGCAATTACTTTTGTACTTTACTTTGGATAGATTTTAAATTATATTAAAAAGGCCTGCAGTTATATTTCAAAATCTCAGCTTGCTCGACACACATTTCTCAGCCACCACACTATGGATGGTATGGTACTGTAGTCACTCTCATGGAGATGAACGGCATATGTTCAAGATCACAAGAACACTCTCTTCTCCCCTCTCCCATCAGGCAAAAGGTATAGAAGTGTGAAAACGCTTCCAGATTCAGGGATAGTTTCCGCTCAGCTGTTATAGGCAACTGCATCATCCTACCACAACCGGAGAGAGCAGTGCTGAACTACTATCTACCTCTTTGGTGACCCTCGGACCATCCTTGTTTAAGAAGGAACTGCAGATGCTGGAATAATTGAAGGTAGACAAAAATGCTGGAGAAACTCAGCGGGTGAGGCAGCATCTATGGAGCGAAGGAATAGGTGACGTTTCAGGTCGAGACCCTTCTTCAGACTAATGTAGGGGTGGGGGCGGGAAGAAGAAAGGAAGAGGCGGAGACAGTGGGCTGTGGGAGAGCTGGGAATTGGAGGGGAAGGAGTAGGTATGTTACAAAACTTACCTTCAGCGGCGCTGCAGTTCTGTCACTGGCCGTGTGCGCGACTTTGGCACCTTTGAGGGGGGGGGGCGGGGTTAAAATGCGGTTTTCCTTTGCCTTCCGGAATTATATTTTCTCAGCGCGCGAGCTTTTTCTGAAGATTCGTTCCGACTGCCGGTATGTGACTTTTTTTTTTTTTTTTTAAATCGCCCGACTATTTCAGCGCTGGAGTAAAATAAAAATTAGCTTCTAATGCCGTGAACGCCGACAACGGGGACGGATTTTACGTAGGGGACAGGTAAAGGAAAGCCGTTTATTTTACATATAAACTTGCTTGTTTAGATGACCTAAATCGAAATTTCATGTTGCGAAACGGTGATTTATTCCCCATATGAACCGGCAGTATTTTTCCTGCCGATATGGGGTTTAAATTCACCGCAACCGCAAAATTCCAATCCATCGCGTTCCATAAAATCCCATTCGCAAGCTGATTTAAATGGCCATTAATTTACGGACATTAAACACTAAATTCCTTCAATTTGGCCTATAAATTCATAACAATGAGATTTAAAAATCATGTTATATTGTGAATTTTTGTGTGAACGTTATTTGGACACTTAGGCTTTTTAAAAAATGTTAATATTTTCTTAAGAAATGGATAGATGTTTAGATCTAGTAATTGAATTTTGTAATTAGCTACAATTGGGTAACTAACTAATTATATGCTTTAATTTCAGGTCATCCAAGTAAGATTGTTTCATATTTGTTTCAGAATGCTTCAATCTATAATAACTGAAAATTTATTTCAGTTCTCTTAATTTTTAAGAAAGTTATGGGCTTTTGACTGTCCTTGATCACAGCTTTTGTGTTAAGTCAATGGAAAAGCAATAGGGAACAAGATGCTAATTTCCGAGTATGAAAATGGCCATAACTTTTTTAATACTGAAGATATGAAAGTGAATTAGGTGTCAAATTAAACTTCATTTTTATGCTTTATCTGATGGGATAAATTGCAGGCTTGATTTTTTAAATCTCAAAATGTTGTAACATTGCTAGAAAGAGGGAGAAAGCAAGGACGACCTGAAATTAGAGAAGTCAATGTTCATACCGCTGGGGTGTAAACTGCCCAAGCGAAATATGAGGTGCTGCTCCTCCAATTTGCGGTGGGACCCACTCTGGCCATGGAGGTGGCCCAGGACAGAAAGGTCAGATTCGGAATGGGAGGGGGAGTTGAAGTGCTGAGCCACCGGGGGATCAGGTTGGTTACTTGCGAACTGAGCGGAGGTGTTGGGCGAAGCGATCGCCAAACCTACGCTTGGTCTCACCGATGTAGAGCAGCTGACACCTAAAGCAGCGGATGCAATAGATGAGGTTGGAGGAGGTGCAGGTGAACCTCTGCTGCACCGGGAAAGACTGTTTAGGTCCTTGGATGGAGTCAAGGGGGGAGGTAAAGTGACAAGTGTAGCATTTCCTGCTGTTGCAAGGGAAAGTGCCAGGAGAGGGGCTGGTTTGGGTGGGAAGGGACGAATTGACCAGGGAGTTGCGGAGGGACCGGTGTCTGCGGAAAGCCGAAAGGGGAGGAGATGGGAAGATGTAGCCAGTGATGGGATCCCGTTGGAGGTGGCGAAAATGTCGGAGGATTATCTGTTGTATGTGGCGGCTGGTAGGGTGGAAGGTGAGGACAAGGGGGACTCTATCCTTGTTATGAGTGGGGGGGGGATGGGGAGTGAGAGCAGAGTTACGGGGAACTGCAGCCAGTCCCAGGGCATACAGGCGACCTGGGCGCGATAGCCGACCTGGGCGCTACAGCCAGTCCCAGGGCAGGCGAGCCGACCTGGGAACTGCAGCTAGTCCCGGGCTGCTAGATTTGAGGAGCAGGCGGCCTCCAACTGGAATCAACCTCGAGGGCTCCGATTGCAGAGCCTGTGGACTTACCGACAGGGAGTTGGCCGACTTTGGAGGCTGTGGTGGTGTTGCGGCTGCGACTCGATTTTGGAGGCTACGGTTTTGCTGCAACATGTTTCACAAACACATGGGGGGGGGGAAATACCCCCACCTCTCAAAACATAGGGGGAATAGCCCCCCCCCTCCCCACCCCCCACCCCCAGGATTTCCGCCCATGCCCAGTAGTACGGACATTGATTTCTCCCACTTCAAGTAACCCCAGCATTCTCTCTCTCTCTCTCTCTCTCTCTCAATCTCTCCCCCACCCAAGTCACCCAACAGCTAACAACTCTGAAGAAGGGTCTCAACCCGAAATATCGCCCATTTCCTTCGCTCCATAGATGCTGCCTCACCCGCTGAGTTTCTCCAGCATTTTTGTTTACCTTCGATTTTCCAGCATCTGCAGTTCCTTCTTAAACATAACAGCTAACAACAGTCTGTTTCCTTTATCATCGTTACCTTTTTGCATATCTTTCATGCATTGTTCTAAATGTCTCCACATATATAACATATAACATATAACAATTACAGCACGGAAACAGGCCCTCTCGGCCCTTCCAGTCCGTGCCGACCATTTGTTTTCCCCTAGTCCCATCTACCTGCACTCAGACCATACCCCTCCATTCCCTTCACATCCATATACCTATCCACTTTACTTTTAAATGTTAAAATCGATCCTGCCTCCACCACTTCTGCTGGAAGCTCATTCCACACAGCCACCACCCTCTGAGTAAAGAAGTTCCCCCTCACGTTTACCCCTAAACTTCTGTCCCTTAATTCTCATGTCATGCCCTCTTGTTTGAATCTTCCCTACCCTCAATGGGAAAAGCTTATCCACATCATCGTCTATATCTCATTTCCCTCTCCTCTGACTAGTCTGAAGAAAGGTCTCGACCTGAAATATCTCCCATTCTTCTCTCCAGAGATGCTGCCCGTCCCGCTGAGTTACTCCAGCTTTTTGAGCCTTTCTCTTTGGCAATGGTCTTGATAATTGCTGACATTCCCTGCAGATAGGGCAATGGCTGACAACCAAACTTGAAAGAATGCACTGTCACTCCCCCCCACCCCTCTCCTAGTTACATCAAAATGTTAAACCTTTTCATGCTACATTAAACTGAATTTATGGATGATTAAATTCCCAATAATTAAAAAAAGACATTTTGTTATGTGTTTTGAAGGTTCCGCTGACTTGGGTGTAGGAGTGGTGAAGCGAGTAAACAGAACAACTTCAAACACAGCAGCAACCAAGACAAAGTGCTAAGAATATTCCCTCAGCATACAATTTTTTTTTTAATGAAAGTAGGGGCTTGTTAAAACTTTACCTGTTTATTTATTGTGTATATATATGGTCTATGGTATATAGACGCACTGAACTTTTATCTCCTGGTCTGTATTATGTTTACATATTCTGTTGTGCTGCAGCAAGCAAGAATTTCATTGTCCTATCTGGGACACATGACAATAAAACTCTCTTGACTTGGCTTGAACCTCTTGCTATGCCCCAAATCAATGGTGCCTGAGTGAAAATGGTTGAGTTTCAAGTCTCGACTCAAAACGTCACCCATTCCGTCTCTCTAGAGATGCTGCCTGTCCCGCTGAGTTACTCCAGCATTTTGAGTCTATCCGAGCTTCCTTGGAACTCTTCCTACTTCCCAAGGAGACCGAGGAAATGTGTAATGTCTCCAATAACTCTTACGTACTTCTACTGATGCACCACAAAAAGCACACTGTTAGGTGCATCGCACTTTGTTTTGGGAACCGTTCAGTCCAAGACTGCAAAAATAAATGCAGATGTAGCCCACTCCATCACACAAACCAGACTAGCCACTATAGACTCCATCTACACACTTCACGCTGCTTCGGTAAAGCAGCCAACACAATCAAAGACCTTTCCCACCGACCTTTCCTCACCGTTTATATCTCTCGTTTCCCTGATCCCTGACCAGTCTGAAGAAGGGTCTTGACCCGAAACGTCGCCTATCTCCTTCGCTCCTTAGATGCTGCTGCACCCGCTGAGTTTCTCCAGCATTTTGTGTAACCCTCGATTCTCCAGCATCTGCAGTTTCTTCGTTAACACCTTTCCCACCACGTTCATTCCTACTTCTCCCCACACCGTCGGGCAGGAGATACAAAGGCCTGAAAGGCTTGCCCTGTATTCATGCTTCTGAACAGTCCTTCCACAAGCTTGGCTACAGTCAGATTTTCCCCCACTTCATTGTGGACATGGGACTTTGTCTCTCGAACTGTAACACTACAATGCTGAGAAATAGTTCTGCCCTCTGTATCCTTCCCTTTGTCCTTCCGATTGTACTCGAGCCTCGCCTGATTGTATTATGTGCAGAATTATCTGATGTGATAGCATGCAAAACAAAGCTTTTCACTACAGAGTGCCCTTCATAAAGACCCATCATTTATTTATTTGCCTCTGTACTCCACAATTTGAAATTTATAATAGAAAAACAAAAAATCACATGTGGTTAAAGTGCACATTGTCAGATTTTATTAAAGGCCATTTTTACACATTATGGTTTCACCTTGTAGAAATTACAGCTGTGTTTATACATGTCCCCCACCTCAGGGCACCATAATGTTTGGGACACATGGCTTCACAGGCGTTTGCAATTGCTCAGGTGTGTTTAAATGCCTCCTTAATGCAGGTATAAGAGAGCTCTCGGCACCTAGTCTTTCCTCCAGTCTTTCCATCACCTTTGGAAACTTGTATTGCTGTTTATCAACATGAGGACCAAAGTTGTGTCAATGAAAGTCAAAGAAGCCATTATGAGACTGAGAAACAAGAAACGAGACATCAGCCAAACCTTAGGCTTACCAAAATCAACTGTTTGGAACATCATTAAGAAAAAAGGAAGCACTGGTGAGCTTACTAATCACAAAGGGACTGGCAGGCCAAGGAAGACCTCCACAGCTGATGACAGAAGAATTCTCTCTATAATACAGAAAAATCTGCAAACACCTGTCCGACAGATCAGAAACTCTCTTCAGGAGTCAGGTGTGGATTTGTCAATGACCACTGTCCGCAGAAGACTTCATGAACAGAAATACAGAGGCTACACTGCAACATGCAAAACACTGATTAGCTGCAAAAATAGGATGGCCAAAAATAGTTTGCCAAGAAGTACTTAAAAGAGCAACCACAGTTCTGGAAACAGGTTTTGTGGACAGATGAGATGAAGATTAACTTATATCAGAGTGATGGCAAGAGCAAAGTATGGAGGAGAGAAGGAACTGCCCAAGATCCAAAGCAAACCACCTCATCTGTGAAACACTGTGGTGGGGGTGTTATGGCCTGGGCATGTATGGCTGCTGAACGTACTGGCTCACCTATCTTCATTGATGATACAACTGCTGATGTTAGTAGCATAATGAATTCTGAAGTGTATAGACACATCCTATCCACTCAAGTTCAAACAAATGCCTCAAACTCATTGGCCAGCGGTTCATTCTAAAGCAAGACAATGATCCCAAACATACTGCTAAAGCAACAAAGGAGTTTTTCAAAGCTAAAAAATTGTCAATTCTTGAATGGCCAAGTCAATCACCCAATCTGGACACAATTGAGCATGCCTTTTATATGCTGAAGAGAAAATTGAAGGGGACTAGCCACCAAAACAAGCATAAGCTAAAGATGGCTGCAATACAGGCCTGGCAGAGCATCACCAGAGAAGACACCCAGCAACTGGTGATGTCCATGAATCGCGGACTTCAAGCAGTCATTGCATGCAAAGGATATGCAACAAAATACTAAACATGACTACTTTCATTTACATTACATTGCTGTGTCCCAAACATTATGGTACATTGTAATGGGGGGGAACTATGTATAAACACTGCTGTAATTTCTACATGGTGAAACCAAAATGTACAAAAATGGCCTTTATTAAAAGCTGACAATGTGCACTTTAACCACATGTGATTTTTCCTATTACAAATCTCAAGTTGTGGCGTACAGGGGAAAATAAATAAATGACGGGCCTTTGTCCCAAGCATTATGAAGGACACTGTGCGTCTGTCTGTACACGTGCCAATAATAAATGTAAATTGATCCAAAGATAAGTTGCGGCAACAGAACTATTACAAAATGGAAATATGTAAACATAGTGGTGGGGTGGTGGAGTTGCTGCCCTGCAGCGTAAGAGACCCGGGTTCAATCCTGACTAAGGGTGCTGTCCATACGGAGTTTGTACATTCTCCCCGTGATCGCATAGATTTTGTCCGGGCGCTCCTGTTTCCTCCCACCGTCCAAAATGTCTTGGGTTTGTAGGTTAATTGGCTCCTGTAAATTGTCCCTAGTGTCTAGAATAGAGCTAGTGTACGGGGGATTGCGGTTGACATGGACTCAGTGGGCCGAAGGGTCTGTTTCTCTCTCTAAACAAAAATCAATTTGCTGAAAATATTCCCTCAGCAAATAATAATTTCCATTAAAAAAAAATAGAGGCTTGTTAAAAGTTTACTAACCACTTTTTCTGGAAATACAAGAAGCTTGAATGTTACACCATGCCATAATTCAAGACAAAATAAAACTCACTCTTATGGACTTCATGTCAATTCTCAATTCTGAATGCATGTAGAGATGACACAGCTTTGCGATACAGACCGTTTTCTAGGAATGCTGCACCTCTCACCCCCACCACTAACGCAGGGGTTGCATGCACTGTAGGTTAAAATAAAAGTAAATGTGATTCAAGGATTTGAATCCGCCTGCACTTGTGCTGTAGTGACATGGGAGGAAACAGAAACCGGATTTTAAAAATTTGAATATTTTCAAGTTGCAGCAATAGGTCAAACTTCTGCTTTTGATTTAGAATAAAGTCACTTTCTAAAATGGCTTCCAAACCCACACAAATTCACTAAACTGAAAACACCAGCAGCTTCATCCATGCAAGGTCAAGCTATAAATTATTATTTGCTATTTAAGGAATCTGTGGCTGTGGCTTACAACACTGGTGGATTATGAGATGTCCAAAAAAAAACCACAACTGTTAAACATCACAAGCCTTTACAAAAAACAAAGTACTGACAATTAAAGGAAGAATCACAAATCTCGTGAGTTGCTTTAATCTGTCTTTACTCCAGTGTGAAAAAAAAAATCCAGTGGCAGAATAAGTCTTGTGACTTTATGGGTGGTTTCCAGTGATTTTCTTAAACTCTCCCAGTTCGAAAAATAATTATCTGGCCTTAAACACTGCTGTCTCATATTAAACATTGGGGGGAAAAGGGAGTTAATGTGATTTGATTTCGAAATAATGGAGAATGCTTCGTGCCGAAACCCTTCTTCAGACTGATGTAGGGAGGTTACATCAGTCTGAAGAAGGGTTTCGGCCAGAAACATTGCCGATTTCCTTCGCTCTTTAGATGCTGCTGCACCTGCTGAGTTTCTCCAGCATTTTTGTCTACATCCTGTTGAATGTCCTCTGTACTTTTCCCACATCTGTAGTGTGGGGACCAGAGATGTGTCTGGCAGAGCTTCTTAAACTATTTCAGTCTCATTCACCCTTGAGTCTTTATCACAAAATTTTCATTCACCCTCAACTAATGTTTTTTGGTAATTCTCATCTTATTCTCTCTTGTGTTTAATTTTATATATAAAATGTCACATGAGCAAGAAACATAAATTAACAAATTTTTTAGTGTTTAGTTTATTCAACGTTTTGAGCATCCTAAAAATATGTAAAGAAAACTAGCAGTGAAAAAATAAGTTTAATTACCACTGGAGTTGGAAAATCATTCTATTGGAATAATTAAAAATAAACATTCCAACGTCTAAACACTGGGCTTCAGCCCCATCCTAACCTTTCGATCTTTGATTACTGCATTGAAATACAGTAAATATAGAATTCTAGTTCTAGCAGAAAAGTAGCTAAAATAGCAACACAAAGTAAAGTTACAGTGCAACAGTTACCTCCAGTGCTGCCATTTATAAATTTATGATCCTACTAGCTCGTCTGGTCTTCCCTAAAAGGTTATATTACAGTAAATGTGGGAAATTTCCTGCTACTTTGAAATTAGAAAAACATAGGTAGAGAGAAAAAAAACATAGCAAATTTCCTGCTCCACTGCCATTAAAACCAATAAGAGCTTATAGCCACTTTAATGGTAATGTATTTTTTAAGTAGAGAAACAAATATATTAATATCTGAATAAATTAAGCAATTCACTCTTCATTCATCCCTCTAGTTTTATTCACCCCAAAATAATTTCATTTGCCCTTGGGTGAACCATTCACCAATTTAAGAAGCACTGGTGTATGGCAGTCCAGTTGTAGCCTCGTGATGTTTTATGTTAGACCATAATCTCGTTACCAATTAAGCCAGTGAAACCAAAACTTCTCTTTTGATTCCTCCCATTTCCTCCAAACACAAGGCATAGCTATGGGCACACGCATGGGCCCCAGCTACGCTTGCCTCTTTGTTGGGTACGTCGAACAATCCTTGTTCTCGGCGTACCAGGGCCCCATCCCCGACCTCTACCTCCGTTACATCGACGACTGCTTTGGTGTCACCTCCTGCACCCACACACAACTGACTGACTTCATTCATTTCACCACCAACTTCCATCCGGCACTCAAATACATTTGGACCATTTCCGACATTTCCCTACCATTCCTTGACCTCACCATCTCTATTGCAGGTGATACACTCCTGACTGACATCCACTACAAACCAACTGACTCCCACAGCTACCTGGACTACTCTTCCTCCCACCCTGCTTCCTGTAAGGACTACATCCCATATTCCCAATTCCTCCGTCTACGCCACATCTGCTCCCAGGATGAGGTGTTCCACACCAGGTCATCACAAATGGCCTCATTCTTCAGAGAACGGGGATTCCCCTCCCCCACTATTGATGAGGCTCGCACCAGGGTCTCCTCCATACCCCGCAACAGTGCCCTCTCTCCCCATTCCCCCACTCGCAAACAGGGCAGAGTCTCCCTGGTCCTCACCTTCCACCCCACCAGCTGGCAAATACAACACATAGTCCTCCGCCAGTTTTGCCACCTCCAACGTGACCCCTCCACCCGCCACATCTTCCCATCTCCCCCCGTCTGCCTTCCGCAAAGACCGCTCCCTCCGCAACTCCCTTGTGAATTCTTCCCTCCCCTCCCGCTCTACCCCTTCCCCGGGCACTTTCCCTTGCAACCGCAAGAAATGCAACACTTGTCCCTTCACCTCCCCCCTCCACTCCTTTCAGGGACCCAAGCAGTCCTTCCAGGTCCGACAGAGGTTCACCTGCACCTCCTCCAACCTCATCTACTGCATCCGCTGCTCCAGATGCCAGATGATCTATTTCGCCGAACACCTCCGCTCGGTCCGCAAAAACCAACCCGACCTCCCGGTGGCTCAGCACTTCAACTCCCCCTCCCATTCCGTATCCGACCTCTCGGTCCTGGGCCTCCTCCACGGCCAGAGTGAGCAACACCGCAAGTTGGAGGAACAGCACCTCATATTCCGCTTGGGGAGTCTGCATCCTTTGGGCTTGAACATTGAATTTTCTCAATTCTGTTAACCCTTGCTGTCTCCTCCCCTTCCCACCTCTCCCTCAGCCCTCGGGCCCTGGCATTCCCTCTATCTCTATCTCCCTCCCCCACCCTAGTCGCACTAGCTTCTCATTTTCACACCACAAACAGTTTACAATGGCTTGTTCCCTTTATCATTGATACTTTTTTGCATATTCATTGTTCTTTATCTCTCCACATCACCTTCTATATCTCTCGTTTCCCTGTGTTAACGAAGAAACTGCAGATGCTGGAGAATTGAGGGTTACACAAAAAGCTGGAGAAACTCAGCGGGTGCAGCAGCATCTAAGGAGCAAAGGAGATAGGCGACGTTTCAGGTCGAGACCCTTCTTCAGACTTTGTGTAAGCCAGTGATTTTATTTGCTTTCTTCACCGCCTTTCTACTTATGCCGCCACCTTTTGTGATCACTGAGTATCTATATCATCTCCCAGTTCCTCAACATTCTCCAAGGCCCTACCATTCATGGTGTCCCATCTAATTAGCCCTCGCAAAATTCATCATAGCACAATAATCAGGATTATATTCCATCCAATGACAGACAAAAATTGCTGGAGTAACTCAGCGGGACGGACAGCATCTCTGGAGAGAAGGTTCTCTGCCTGTCCTGCTGAGTTACTCCAGCATTTGGTGTTTAGCCTTGGTTTAAACCAGCATCTACAGTTCTTCCTTCACATCATATTGCATCTACCTTTGTTCTGCCCTTTGCAATCACGTTTCTGTTGATCCGATTTAAAAGGTAACTCACATCAAACAGCTTGCATTACACATCCAACGTGGGCAAATTAAGGCACCAGAAACAAGATAGATGATGTCAAAGATAGATACAAAAAGCTGGAGTAACTCAGATGGTCAGACAGTATCTCTGGAGAAAAGGAATAGGTGACGTTTGGGGTAGAGACCCACAAAACCAGATACATTGGAAGTGATTGATATAGGACCTGCATTTTGCGTGGAAAGACAGAACATTTTTAAAGTGTAAACAGCTTCTCCAATGATAAAGATAGTAGACACACATCAATGACACAATCTTTTCTTGACAGTTTTAAAACTTCTTCTCACAGAGAGTGGCGAGTCTGTGGAATTCTCTGCCCCGGAGGGCAGTGGATGCTTTCAAGAGAGAGTTAGATAGGGCTCTTTAAAGATAGTGGAGTCAGGGGATATGTGGGAGAGGGCAGTGGATGGTTTGAAGAGAGAGTTAGATAGGGCTTCTTTAAAGATAGTGGAGTGAGGGGATATGTGGGAGAGGGCAGTGGATGCTTTCAAGAGAGAGTTAGATAGGGCTCTTTAAAGATAGTGGAGTGAGGGGATATGTGGGGGGAGAGGGCAGTGGATGGTTTGAAGAGAGAGTTAGATAGGGCTCTTTAAAGATAGTGGAGTGAGGGGATATGTGGGAGAGGGCAGTGGATGCTTTGAAGAGAGAGTTAGATAGGGCTTCTTTAAAGATAGTGAGTGAGGGGATATGTGGGGGGAGAGGGCAGTGGATGCTTTCAAGAGAGAGTTAGATAGGGCTCTTTAAAGATAGTGGAGTGAGGGGATATGTGGGAGAGGGCAGGAACAGGGTACTGACTGTGGGGATGGTCAGCCAGTGAATGGGCCGAGTGGCCTCCTCCTGCACCTATTGTCTAAAAACGTTCACTGTCATTCAGATGAAAGAAATGCATAAACTTAGCAAGGTGTAAGATCAAAGCATAGTAACATTTACAGACACTGGGTGGGCCGGGTGGGTTGGGGGGGCCCGGGCCCTCGCCCACCACCCACACACACACGGCCCACCCCGGCCCACCCGGCCCACCCGGCCCACTCACCACGTCTCCTTGTTGCTGAATTTCTTGGTGACCACTTTGCCCAGCTCCAGGCCCAGCCTGTCGGCCACCCGCTGCGACAGGTCCCGGTGGGAGCTGCCGCTGAACAGCACGATGTTGGGCATGGCGGCGGCTGCTGGCGGCGGCACTGACAGGGCCCCGCTCCTCACCGGCGGCACGGCCCAGGGAATTACTCCCGCCTCTCCCTCTCCCTCCTCCCCCTTCCTCTCCCTCCTCCCCCTTCCCTCTCCACTCCTCCCCTCTCTCCCCCCCTCCACCCTCTTCCTCCTCCCTCTCAACCCTCCCCCTCTCCACATCCTCCCCACTCCCTCCCCCCTCTCCTCTTCCTCCACTCCCCCTCTTCCTCCCCCTCCCTCCCTCCCCTCAACCTCCCCTCCCCTCCTCCTCCCTCCCTCTCCTCCCCTCCCCTCCCTCAACTCCCCTCCTCTCCCCTCCCCTCCCTTCCTCCCCATTCAACCCTCCCCCCTTCTCCCACTCCTCCCTCTCCCTCCTCCCCTCCCCCTCTCTCCTCCCTCCTCCCTCCCTCCCCTCTCCCTCCCTCCTCCCTCCCTCCCTCCTCCTCTCCCCCCTCCACTCCCCTCCTCCTCCACTCCTCCCACTCCACTCCCTCCCCCCTCCCTCTCCCCTCCCTCCCTCCCACTCCCCCTCCCCTCCCTCTCCTCCCTCCCTCCCACTCCTCCCTCCTCCTCCACCTCCTCCCCCCCCTCCCCCTCCTCCCTCTCCACTCCTCCCCTCCCCCACTCCTCCCCCCTCTCCCTCTCTCTCCCCTCCTCCCTCTCCACTCCTCCTCCCCTCTCCTCTCATTCTCAACCCTCCCCCTCCCACTCCTCCTCTCCCTCTTCCCCCTACCTCCTCCTCCTCTCCTCTCCCCCTCCCCCTCTTCCTCCCCCTCCCTCTCCACTCCTCCTCTCCCTCCCCACTCCTCCTCTCCCTCCCCCCATCCCCTCCCCCCATCCCCTCCCCCTCCCCCACTCCTCCTCTCCCTCCCCCCTCCCCTCTCCCTCCCCACTCCTCCTCTTCCTCCCCCCCTTCCTCTCCCTCTCATTCTGAACCCTCCTTCTCCTGCCCGCCTTCTCCTGCCCTCCCCCTCCTCCTCTCTCCCCCCTCCTCCTTCTCCTCTCCCCTTCCTCCTCTCCCTTCCCGCCTCATCCTCCTCTTCCCTCCTCCTCTGCCCCTCCTCCTCTGCCCCTCCTCCTCCCTCCCCCTCCTCTGCCCCACCTCCTCCTCTCCCCCTCCTCTGCCCTTCCTCTGCTCTCCCCTTTCCCTCCTTCTCCTCCCCTGCCCCTCTTCCTTCTCCTCTCCCCTCCTCCTCTCCCCTTCCCCTCCTCCTCCTCCTCCTCCTCCCCCCTTCTCATCCTCCTCTCCCCCTCCTCCTCCTCTCCCCCTCCTCTGCCCTTCTGCTCTCCCCTTTCTCTCCTTCTCCTCCCCTGCCCCTCTTCCTTCTCCTCTCCCCTTCCCCTCCTTCTCCTCTCTCCTTCCCCTCCTCCTCCTCCCCCCCCTTTTCCTCCTCCTCCTCCCCTTCTCCTCCTCCTCATTTCCCCTTCCCCTCCTCCTCTTCCCCTCCCCTCATCCCTTCCCATTCCTCTTATCCCGTCCCCTCTTCCTCTCTCCCGCCCCTCTGTCCTCCCCTTCCCCCTCTCTCCTCCCCTTCTCCCTCTCTCCTCCCCTTCTCCCTCTCTCCTCCCCTTCCCCTCCTCTCCTCCTCACCTTTCCTCTCCTCCCCACACCAGCCAGAATGCAGTAAGCAGAAGATAGACACATAATGATGGAGTAACTCAGCGGGCCAGACAACATCTCTGGAGAAAAGGAATAGGCGATGTTTCGGGTCGATACCCCCCTCTTCAGGGTCAGGGGAAAGTGATATAGAGAGATATAGAACAAATGGATGAAGGATATGCAAAAAAGTAATGATGATAAATGAAAAGGAACTGTTAGCAGTGGCTGAGGTGAAAACAAGTCACAGCCAATGAAATTTTTAAAGAAGGAACTGCAGATGCTGGAGAATCGAGGGTACACAAAAAGCTGGAGAAACTCAGCGGGTGCAGCAGCATCTAAGGAGCGAAGGAGATAGGCGACGTTTCGGGTCGAGACCCTTCTTCAGACTTACATAACCGACTTCATCAGCTCGGGCTCCCGAGCCTCCGACCTCATCGTTTCCCAGCCCCGTACGGCCCGATTTTACCTTCTCCCCAAAATCCACAAACCCGACTGCCCTGGCAGACCCATTGTCTCTGCCTGTTCGTGCCCCACCGAACACATTTCCACATACCTTGACGCCATCCTATCCCCCTTTGTTAAATCCCTCCCCACCTATGTTCAAGACACCTCAGACACTCTCCGTCGGCTCCGTGCATTCCATTCTCCAGGCCCCCATCCTCTCATCTTTACCATGGACGTCCAGTCACTCTACACCTCCATCCCCCACCAGGACGGTCTCAAAGCCCTCCGGTTCTTCCTCGACCAGAGGAGCAACCCATACCCGTCCACTGACACCCTCCTCCGCCTAGCAGAGTTGGTCCTCACCCTCAATAACTTCTCTTTTGATTCCTCCCATTTCACACCAGTCTGAAGAAGGGTCTCGGCCCGAAACGTCGCCTATCTCCTTCGCTCCTTAGATGCTGCTGCACCCGCTGAGTTTCTCCAGCTTTTTGTGTAGCCACAGTCAATGAAACTCCACCAGGAGTTGGGGGAGTCCAGAACCAGGGGCCACAGTTTAAGAATAAAGAGTAAGCCATTTAGAATGGAGATGAGGAAACACTTTTTCTCACAGAGAGTAGTGAGTCTGTGGAATTCTCTGCCTCAGACGGCGGTGGAGGCAGGTTCTCTGGATGCTTTCAAGAGAGAGCTAGATAGGGCTCTTGAAAATAGCAGAGTCGGGATATGGGGAGAAAGCAGGAACGGGGTACTGATTGGGGATGATCAGCCATGATCACATTGAATGGCGGTGCTGGCTCGAACGGCCGAATGACCTGCTCCTGCCCCTATTGTCTATTGTCCAAACTAGTGCAACGACTAGGGTGGAGGAGGGATGGAGAGAGAAGTAAAGCAAGGGTTACTTGAACTTTAAGAAATCAAGATCATACCATTGGGTTGTAAGCTTCCCAAGCAAAATATGAAGTATTGTTCCTCCAATTTGCATTTGGCCTCACTCTGACAGTGGAGGAGGCCCAGGGCAGAAATGTCAGTGTGGAAATGGGAGGGGGAGTTAAAGCGTTTAGCAACCAGGAGATCACGAAGGTCGAGGCAGACTGAGTGACAATGTTCAGCAAAACGATCGCCCAGTCCACGTTTGGTTTCACCAATGTATAAGAGTTCACACCTGGAACAACGGATGCAGTAGATGAGGTTGCAGGAGAAGCTCTGCGTAATCTGAAAGGACTGTCGGGGTCCCTTGAAGTTATGATGTTTGGACAATGTTCAATTCTAATTGCATCTTCTCAGCTAACAATGCAGGTATCGCCTATGTATAACAGGACCTCGGGAAAATTCACACAGAGGCTGATAAGTAGCATTTACCATCCTGACCACAGACATTGAAGGGCAATAGGCTTTGGAAGTTTGGCATGTCCCCAACAACTCACCAACTTCTACAGATGTGCCACAGATAGCATATGTTCGGGATGCTTCACAGCATGGTTTGGGAACAGCCCCATCCATTGTGGACACATCCCAGACCAACACACAAACCAACCTCCCTTCCATTGACTCCATCTACCCTTCACTCTGCCTCGGCAAGGCCAGCAGCATAATGGGTCTCACTCCCTCTTCTCCCCTCTCCCATTAGGCGTGAGATACAGAAGTGTGAAATCGCGTACCTCCAGATGCAGGGACAATTACTTCCCAGCTGTTATCAGGCAACTGAACCATCCTATCACCAGCTAGAGAGCAGTCTTGACCTACCAGATATCTCACTGGAGACCCTTGGACTATCTTGTATCAGACATTACAGGACTTTATCTCGCACTAAATGTTATTCCCTTTATCTATTAAGCGTACGCTGTGGAAGGCTTGATTGCAATCGTGTGTAGTCTTTCCACCGACTGAATAGCTCACAGCAAAAAGCTTTTCACTGTACCTCTGCACAAGTGGCAACTAAACTAAACTAAATCCTTGATATCCACTGGCATTATTATTGACCAGTTCCTCATCATCAACATTGAAATGACTATTGACTAGAAACTCAAGTGGACCAGCCAAATAAATATTGTGGCGACACAAATCCAGAGGCTGGGTATCCTGCAGCTAGTGACTCATCTTCCTACATGTAAAAGCCTTTCCACCATGTACAAGGCACAAGTCAGGAGCGTGACAGAACGCTCCCCACTTTGCTGGATGTTTGCAGCTCCAACAACATAAAAAACAACTTGATACCATTCAGAATAAAAGGAGGTACCCTTAAAAAGGAGACGGGGAGGAATTTCTTTGGCCAGAGGGTGGCGAATCTGTGGAATTCATTGCCACAAACGGCTGTGGAGGCCAAGTCCTTGGGTATTTTTAAAGTGGAGATTGATAGGTTCTTGATCAGTAAGGATGCCAAAGGTAACAGGGAGGAGGCAGGAGAATGGGGTTGAGAGGGAAGGAAAGATCAGCCATGAATGAATGGCATAGACTCGATGGGCTGAATGGCCCAATTCTGCTCCTATGACACGACTTCCAAACAGTTACTATTGCACAGTGACGTCAAGGTCGCTGTCACGTGGGAGCTCCTTCCAAACCACCGTGGGAGTTACGGAGGGAGCGGTCTCTGCGGAAAGCCAACAGGGGAGGAGATGGGAAGATGTGGCCAGTGGTGGCATCCCATTGGTAGACAAAAAAGCTGGAGAAAATCAGCGGGTAAGGAAGCATCTATGGAGCGAAGGAATAGGCGACGTTTCGGGTCAAGCCCCTTCTTCAGATTGATGTCGGGGGGGACACGAAAAAGAAAGGAAGAGGCGGAAACAGTAGGCTGTGGGAGAGCTGGGAATGGGAGGGGAAGGAGGGAGAAAGCAAGGGCTACCTGAAATTAGAGAAGCCAATGTTCATACCGCTGGCGTATAAACTACCCACGCAAATATGAGGTGTTTCTCCTCACTCTGGCCAGGGAGGAGGCCCAGGGTGGGCCTCACTCTGGCCAGGGAGGAGGCCCAGGACAGAAAGGCCAGATTCGGAATGGGAAGGGGAGTTGAAGTGTTGAGCCACCGGGAGATCAAGTTGGTTATTGCGAACTGAGTGGAGGTGTTGTATGAAGCGATCGCCAAGCCTGCGCTTGGTCTCACCGAGGTTGATCATACGCTGAATAATCCAACCACACTTTTGTTTGGAATTGGAAAGAAAGAATAGAAATTGCATTCATTGCAATGTGTAAAAAGTGTTGAGATACTGTATTATAAGTTTGCTGCATGTCATTGTGGTGTATATCATGTCTTGATTGGTGAATATGTTTAGTTTGTGACTTTATTTGAAGCAGAAATAAGATGTGAATGCTTCATTGAGCATAATTCCGACTGGTAACTATGCACTTCGTCCGAGTACATTATCGCACGCGTCATGCAAGCCGTCTTAAATGACCAGCTAAACTGTCATGTGGCAACTTAAAAAGCTGCCAAGGTTGCCCGGCTGGCAACAGAGAAAATAAATTAAGTGAGAACCCTGCAAGGCGTATAATATTTTTGACACTGTCATTGGTCTTTCTTACAAATGCTGTCACAATGCATTGTAGTCTCTCAATAACCCTTTTGTAATTGTCCTTGCCCTCCATTTCAGAATAATTGTGATTTTAGCTGATAACTCAACACTAGCACTGGCAATAAATAAATAAATAAATAAATAAATACGCGCAGCTTTCCAGCCCCTTATCGCATTGGCCACGCTCGGCTGAAAATCAGTGTCAATCTGGTGGACCATCTTCCTCTAGTCGTGGGGGTGGGGGATTGGGAGGGGCCTCAAAAGTGGAACAGCATAGGGCCTCTCTTCATCTAAATCCGGCCCTGCCTGTACGTAACATTCACGAGGGGCTTGTATAATTTCCCATAAGATGTGATATCTGTACTTCTTTCATTGTACCCCTCTGGAGATTGGATTCTAAGATTAAGACCACTTACAAGGTTCCCCAGATCCATCACTAATGAACTGAATCTGTAACGCCTTGCGAGTTCATTCACACAGTACAGCCAGTTTCCTAAATGTAATGAATTCCACTCAATTAAGGAGCAGCTGGTATGTTTAATAAGATACCAACTCCAAGCTTGTTATCTATATACTTAAAAGTCTGATCTTGTATGTGGATGTGTGTCTGTGTGTTTGTGTATAATCACATCTTCTCGAAAATGACGCACTAACGGTAAAAATTTTACATATTCCGGTAGGGATATTTTCCCGTCGAGTCCGAAATCGCCTTATCTGAAAATGTATTGCTTTATTTCTCAAGTTATTACTGAAAATGTTAAAAAAATCTGACAAAACTTTGAATTAAAAAAATGACTCTCGCTGATGACATCACAATGGGTCTGTGTGCCCTTCTTCCATGCATTGCGAATGACATCACCCCCCCAACCTCTCCCTCCCCCCCTCCTCTTATCTCAATATTTTGCCCGCTCCAAAAGATGCAGAAAGTACGAGCTAGTCGGACCTGCACCGCTCGCCGGTCGCCCTTCTCGCCGAATCCACGTCACCCCCTCTCTGCCCTCATTGAGGGGACGGGACCGAGCTGTTGGGTACTTGGGTTGGGTCCTCTCTCTCTGCCCACCCTCTCTCTGCCCTCCCTCTCTCTGCCCTCCCTTTCTCTGCCCTCCCTCTCTCTGCCTTCCCATCTCTGCCCTCCCTTCTCTCTCTGCCCTTTCTCACTCTCTGCCCAATCTCACTCTCTGCCCTCTCCCTCTCTCTGCCCTCTCTCTCTCTCTGCCCTCCCTCTCTATCTGCCCTCCCTCTCTCTGCCCTCCCTCTCTCTGCCCTCCCTCTCTGCCCTCCCTCTCTCTGCCCTCCCTCTCTCTCTGCCCTCTCGCTCTCTGCCCTCTCTCTCTCACTCTCTCTCTCTCTCTCTCTCTCTCTCTCTCTCTCTCTCTCTCGCTTTAGCCGCGCCTGCGAGTTGAGGGTTATGCGTGAGTGGATAGGGCGGGGAATGGGGTAAAAGGAGCGAATTAATAATATTAATATAATATCAAGGGGGGGTGGTTAGTGTGTGTGAATGGGGGGTGGTTAATGTGTGTGTGACACGGCAGACCACCCCCCCTTCCCCCACCCCCCATGGATCCCACTTGGTCTAGTATAATATAAAAGGCCCATTGAATTGGCAGTTATATATTAGTATGAATAGGGCATTGTATCAGGGACAGAAAATGGAGAGTAGGAATAATTTTATTTCATGGCAGATTGCGACTATAAGTTGCCACATCGATTAGTGATGGAGCCTCAAACATTTTGTTATGGTTAATGATGAAAAGACAGAGTGTAACATATCCCGAGTTTACTGATTGCGGAAGGGTAATTAAGCTGTGATGCAATTAAAGGAATCTACAGACCATTAAAGAGCCTAAAGAAATGGGCATGAAGACGTAGGTCAATTCTAATATTGGCAATGTGATGTTTTCACATTATGAAGAATACAAAAGCAATGTCGATCAAATGCTGAGGAAAATAATAAATGGTGGTGTCTGGAAATACAATTGTTGCTCGTGAAACACGGTCATTCCTTCTTTAAGGTACAATTCCATCTCTGGAACTAGCGCCAAGATTTTCTTTGCTCACATCTTAAAAAAGAGAGAAGCCTTTGTTCCCAGCAACACTAATCTAAACGCTTTGAACTAAGATACTTGAGAATAGTATAATTATATGAAAGTCATAGTGATACAGTGTGGAAACAGGCAGTTCGGCCCAACTTGCCCACACCGGCCAACATGTATCAGCTACACTAGTCCCACCTGCCTGCGTTTGGTCCATATCCCTCCAAACCTGTCCTATCTATGTACCTGTCTAACTGCTTCTGAAACGTTGGGATAGTCCCTGCCTCAACTACCTCCTCTGGAAGCTTGTTCCTTACACCCACCATCTTTTGTGTCAAAAGGTTACCCCTCAGATTTCCACGTCCTCTGGTCCTCGATTCACCTACTCTGGGCAAGAGACTGTGCATCTGCCCGATTTATTCCTCTTAAGATTTTATACACCTCAGTAAGATCACCCCTCATCCTCCTGCGCTCCAGGGAACAGAATCCCAGCCAACTCAACCTCTCCCTGTAGCTCAGACCCTTGAGTCCTGGCAACATTCCCGTAAATCTTCCCTGTCCCCTTTCCAGCTTGACAGCATCTTTCCTATAACACGGTGTCCAGGACTGAACACAATACTCTAAATGTGGTCTCAACACCATCTTATACAGCTGCAACATGACCTCCCAACTTCTATACTTAATGCCAGAAGACAGAAGGAGGTGTAAGAAGAATGACTAAAAGCGTTGTGAAAGGGATGGCTATTAAAGTGAAAAAGGGGAACAGGAATATACAGGCAATGTGAAGTCAATCACAAATTGGCTGATTTTGTACCTGGCTCCTTCCAGAAGAAACCTTCACTTATGTGAATGGATGTAATGTCTGTTGCATAGGAATAATATTCCTCTGGTAATATATTTTGTAATGATGTGTTGAAAAATCTACTTAACCAGTTGCATCCTTCTGTTTGCCAGCAGCACAGCAATTTTGAATTATTAAATATCCCAAATCCAGCATTCCCATGGAAGCCATGTGTGAGATTAACTAAAGGCAGCACAAGCCTCAGCCTGAAATCAACACTCACTTGATCCATCTGAAGAAGGGTCTCGACCCGAAACGTCGCCTATCTCCTTCGCTCCTTAGATGCTGCTGCACCCGCTGAGTTTCTCCAGCTTTTTGTGTACCCTCACTTGATCAGTATGGTTTAGAACTACATTACTAATTTCCCAATTGTAGGAGCAAGATGGAAAGATCACACAAGTCAGTGTTTGTAGTAACGGGTGATTTATTAAACTGGTGCACACCAAGAGGCCAGCCAAAGCTGACCTGTCAAGTGTGACTCTGGAACATTTTTATAACCTCAGATGACAAGATTGCTCAGAAACGTGATTAACAGTACAACCAAACAGAATGAAACTCGGAAAGACTTAATTAGGTGACAAACAGAATGAGATGATTATCCACATGTCTAAATTCATTAACAGTAGATCCAAATTTGTGTTACAATGCTAGGTATATGCATGATCAATGACATTCCTGTTGGACTGTCTGCAGTTTCCTGTCGAGTTACACATTTCTGTTACAATGGTTGGTAGAAGCATGATCAATGACATTCCTGTTCAAGAAGGAGCTGCAGATGCTGGAAAATCTTGTTTGGCGATCGTTTCGCCGAACACCTCCACTCGGTCCGCATTAACAAACCTGATCTCCCTGTGGCTCAGCACTTCAACTCCCCCTCCCATTCCGAATCCGACCTTTCTGTCCTGGGCCTCCTCCATGGCCAGAGTGAGCACCGCCGGAATTGGAGGAGCAGCACCTCATATTCCACTTGGGTAGTCTGCACCCCAGCGGTATGAACTTTGACTTCTCCAATTTCGGATAGACCTTGCTGTCTCCTCCTCTTCTCCTACCCTTCTCAGCTCTCCCTCAGCACCCTGGCTCCTCCTCATCTGAAGAAGGGTTTCAGCCCAAAACGTTGCCTATTTCCTTTGCTCCTTAGATGCTGCCTCACCCGCTGAGTTTCTCCAGCACTTTTATGTACCTTCAATGACATTCCTGTTAGACATAGTCTGCGGTTTCCTGCCACCACATTAGCACAATCCAAAATCATAATCAGAATAAAATTTTATTGGCCAAGTATGTACACACACAAGGAATTTGACTTGGTGCTTTGCTCGCAGATGGTAAAAACATGATAAACAGCAGACAATTGCAAATAAAATATTATAATTTTAAACATGTGAAAATAAGTACCAGAGTGAAAATAGGCTACAGACTTTTGGCTGTCGAGCAGAGCTTAATGTTTGTGGGAAGAAGCTGTTTCTATGTCTGGCTTAGTTTAGACTTGTGGAAGTACTCTGGGATCCAAGATGGTGCTGACAATGGCTGCCATGGTGTACTGCTCCATGCTGTTTTGTCTGTGTTTGTTTGATCAGTCCACACCCCTATTCACTAATTCTAGCCCTCACTATTGGTTACCCGACAACACCAATTGATCAGTGAGGGAAAGTGAGGGAGTCATCCATAATCCCCAGGGAATGCCAAAGAAGAAGTGAGGCAATGCTGTGCATGATGCTGAGGTTAGATCTGGAGTTAATTTGTAGCATCCTGATGTCATAGCAGCATGATGATCCGCTGCTATGCTAACTATTACTGTACACAAGATGATACATTCCGCGCTTTCTCTGTGCTTATATGCGAGATAAAAAGTCGATCACTATCCTGTGAAAAATGCACAGAATTAAGTTCGGGCAGAGATGAATAGCCAGAACTAGCTGGATTTGTGAAGGAAAAAATAATCACGGATTTGATCTGTACCCGTGATTGGGTACAGATCAAATCCGTGATGATTTTTTCCTTCACAATCATCCGTGATGAACAAACCCAGAAAAAATCATCACGGATTTGATCTGTACCCTGTAAACATTGCTAGACTGTTGTGCTGTCTGTGGGCAGATGATAAACGGAGACACTCTCCCTAACTATTCTGAAGAAGGGTCTCGACCCAAAATGTCACTCATTCCTTCGCTCCGGATATGCTGCCTTTTTGTGTCGGTCTTGGGATCCATCAGATGCATTTATGATCAAGTGGTCAATAAAACCTCAATATGGAGTCCCCCACAAAAAGCACTTCAGGATTGTATCTGGGTGAGGTGCAAAGGAACTAGAACCTACTATTGCGATATGTTCCAGAGCTGTTGCTTTTGCTTTCTCATCTTGTAGAATTATATTTATGTCCTCCGAGGGTCAAGACTCAGAGGAAGGCTTTGAAAGTAGGGAGAAAAATCCCACGAGTCAAGGGTCAAGAGTGTTTTATTGTCACATGTCCCAGATAGGACAATGAAATTGGTGCTTGCTGCAGCACAACAGAATATGTAAACATAGTACATAATGGGAGAAAAAAAAAGTACTGTGTGTATATACACATGCACACATACGAAATAAATAAACAAATATAGTGCAATAATAATAATAGTCTGTTGTATGTAGTTCAGAGCTTATTTGCTGTCGTGTTTAATAGCCAGATGACTGTAGCGAAGAAATTGTTCCTGAACCTGGACGTTACAGTTTTCAGACCCCTGCACCTACTTCCCAATGGCAATGGGCCATATTTATGTGCAGGAAGGAAAATATTTACGTGTAGGAAGGAACTGCAGATGCTGGTTTCAACCAAAGAAAAAGCTAGAGTAACTCAGTGGGTGAGACACCATCTGCACAAAAAAAAAGGTGGCGTTTCGGGTCTGAAGAAGGGTCTCGACCCGAAACGTCGCCCACACCTTTTCTCCAGAGATTCTGCCTGACCCGCTGAATTATTCCAGTTTTTGGTGTCAATCTTCAACATATTTACAGTGGGTTAAACTCTTACCGCTACACTTGAATCCCCTTTTTCTTTTAAAAATAATAACTCAGTGAATCCAAAACCAAGACAGCTGCATCCATGGCACTAACAACCGTTTGGCCTCTTTAAGGCATTGCATTTCTGAGCATGAGAATTAGGCCACAGTTGAAAGTGTAAAGTCATGCCTCTTGTATAACACATTTGATCCTTTTCTGCCCTGTCCCGTTTCAAATTCCATTATCTAACACGTGAGGGGCAAAGCTCCAACCTACACAAAAGCTCCTTTGTAATTTCTCCTGTGTTTCTTAAGGGCCTTCAGGAAATGTGGAGGAACGTTAAAATAAAATCGTAAAACCTTATGTCCCAAAATAAAATGTGCAACAAATGACCTTCGGAGAATTTATCCTTGGATGTAAATGTTTTCACAGCAAGTGAGATGGGGTGGAAGATTGCAACCTTCACGTGGTCCGCCCAGTTTCAACGAATGCAATCAACCCGGCGTGCACAAACAACTAATATCAAATAGAACCTGTTGAAATACAACTTTAGGCTGTGCATGCTATACACAGCAAGAAGATAAAGTGAGATTACAGTTCAGATGAAAGTAATTCCAAACTGTTGGCGACATGGTATAAACATTGATTCAGATTAAAATAATGTGTGTTTAGATTTGTTTATCTGAAAGTGTATCCAAGAGAACGCATTATATACTCAGTTAGATGTTGCACTTTCAAATGACACGTGTGCACCGATAACCTATTGGCCTGTGTCTAATTTGGGGCTTTTCCAGGTCCATTTCCAGGACCAAGGACCTCATCACAACCTTGGTCCAAACATGAATTCCAGAGTAGACTAAAATGCTGGAGAAACTCAGCGGGTGTGGCAGCAACTATGGAGCGAAGGAAATAGGCAATGTTTCGGGTCGAGACCCTTCTTCAGACTGATGTGACGGTGGGGGGGGGGGGGGGGGGGGGGGGGGGGGGGGGGGAAGAAGAAAGGAAGAGGCGAAGACAGTGGGCTGAGGGAGAGCTGAGAAGGGGAGGAGAAAGCAGGGACTACCTGGAATTAGAGAAGTCAATGTTCATACCACTGGGGTGCAAACTGCCCAAGTGAAATATGAGGTGCTGCTCCAATTTGTGGTGGGACTCACTCTGGCCATGGAGGAGGCCTAGGATAGAAAGGTCGGATTCGGAATGGGAGGGGGAGTTGAAGTGCTGAGCCACCGGGAGATCAGGTTGGTTATTGCGAACCGAGCGGAGGGGTTGGGTGAAACGATCGCCAAGTCTACGCTTGGTCTCACCGATGTAGAGCAGCTGACACCTAGAGCAGCGGATGCAATAGATCAGGTTGGAGGCACCTGGAAAGACTGCTTGGGTCCTTGAATGGAGTCAAGGGGGGAAGGTAAAGCGACTAGTGTAGCATTTCCTGCGGTAGCAAGGGAAAGTGTACGGTGGAAGGTGAGGACAAGGGGGACTCTGCCCTTATTATGAGTGGGGGGATGGGGAGTGAGAGCAGAGTTACACGCCATAGAAGATACCCTGGTGAGAGCCTCATCTATAGTAGAAGAGAGGAACCCCCTCTTCCCTGAAGAATGAGGACATCTCCGATGCCCTGGTGTGGAACACTTCATCCTGGGTGCAGATGCGGCGTAGACGGAGGAATTGGGAGTAGGGGGTTGGAGTCCTTACAGGAAGCAGGGTGGGAAGAAGTGTAGTCCAGATAGCCATGGGAGTCTGTGGGTTTATAGTGGATGTCGGTCAGTAGCCCATCACCTGCGATGGAGATAGTGAGGTCTAGAAATGGTAGGGAAATGTCGGAAATGGTCCAGGTGTATTTGAGTGCCGGATGGAAGTTAGTGGTGAAATGGATGAGGTCAGTGAGTTGTATATGGGTGCAGGAGGTAGCACCAAAGCAGTCGTCAATGTGTCGGAGGTAGAGGTCGGGGATGGGGCCCTGGTACGCCTCGAACAAAGTTGTTCGACGTACCCTACAAAGAGGCAGGCATAGCTGGGGCCCATGCGCGTGCCCATAGCTACACCTTGTATTTGCAGGAAATGGAGTCAAACGAAAAGTTGTTAAGGGTAAGGACCAGCTCCCCTCGGCGGAGGAGAGAATCAGTAGATGGGGATTGGTTGGTTCTGCGGTCGAGGAAGAACAGAGGGCTTTAAGACCTCCTGGTGGGGGCTGGAGGTGTAGAGTGACTGGACATCCATGGTGACGATGAGAGAATGGGGGCCTAGAAAACGGAAGTCCTGGAGTAGTCGAAGAGCGTGTGGTGTCTTGAATATAGGTAGGGAGGGATTTAACCAGGGGGGATAGGATGGAGTCGAGGTATGTGGAGATAAGTTCGGTAGGACACGAACAAGCAGAAACAATGGGTCTAATGGGGCAGTCAGGTTTGTGGATTTTGGGGAGGAGGTGAAATCGGGCCGTGCGGGGCTGGGGAAAGATGAGGTTGGAGGCTCGGGGGGGGGGGGGGGGGGGACAGGGAGTCGGAGTTGATGAAGTGGGTAATGGTGCTAGAGATAGTGGCCTGGTGCTCGTCTGTGGGGTCATGGTCCAAGGAGAAGTAGGAGGAGGTGTCCGAGAGTTGGCGCCTGGCCTCAGCTTTGTGGAGATGTACAAAGATCTACCACGGCACCTCCCTTGTCGGCAGTTTTGATCACCCAGCCTGGGTTGTTGCGGAGTGAGTGGAGGGCTGTACGTTCAGGGGGGGGAGAGGTTAGATTGAGAAAGGGGAGTGGAGAAGTTGAGGCGGTTGATGGCCCGCTGGTCGTTTCAAATAAAAAGGTCTGTTAAAATAAAAAAGGTCTTTTTAAAATAAAAAGAATTGCAGAGGTGAGATCACTAATGCAACATTTGACCATTTGTGACATCAAGATGCCCTACGACAACTGGAATCAACGGGCATCAGAGCGAAGCACTCCAGTGGTTGGAGTGATAGCTCTCACATAAGATGGTTGTGGTCGTCAGAAGTTCATCGCCCCAGCTCACTGCAGAAGCTCCGCAGGCCTGTACCCTAGGATCAACAATCCCTATCAATGTCTTTCCTTCCGTCATTTCCTATCTCTCCCATTTGGAGATACAGCATGGAAACAGGCCCCTCGGCCTACCCAGCCCATGCTGACCAGCAATCCCCGCTCGCAAAAATATCCTACACACTAGGGACAATTTGCAATGATACCAAGCCAATTAATCTACAAAGCTGTCCATCTTTAGAGTGTGAGAGGAAACCGGAGATCCCAGAGAAAACCCACCGCAGGTCACGGGGGAGAATATAGTCAAAACTCCATACAGACAGCACCCGTAGTCGGGATCGAACTCAGGCCTCTGGTGCTGTGTGGCAGTAGCTCTACCGCTGCGCCTTTGTGTGTCTTGTGTCTTGCGTTCTTAATTGCAGCTGCTTTGTGCAAAGTCCCGGGAGAGAGATCCCAGTTCTTCGAAAATGTGGGGCTCTTAAGTTGAATTCAGCCAAGTAACTATGTTTCAGAGACAAACAATGGCATGTGACAGTCTTAATCTCAATGGTTGAATACAAATCAAGGGAACATCTTTGTCAGTTAATTGTAATCGCCTCCGTTCATCGATAACACAATGTTAAGACTATGAATTTTATATTATTTTTAGAGGCCGACTAGCTGCTTCTTTCAGCAAAGAAAATATTCCTGTGATTTTAGTGCCTTAGTCTGATTTACATTAGTCAAGAAAGTTGCAAAACTTAAGCCTCGAGATCACCCTGGCACTACACTGACTACACGTTGTCACAAAGCAAGTGAATTTAGTTATGTGGGAAGGAACTGCAGATGCTGGTTTACACTGAAGACAGATACAAAATACAGGAGAAACCTAGTAGAAGGAATGGGTGATAGACGTTTTAGGTCGGGATCTTGCTTCCGAAGCCCGTCACCCATTCCTTCTATCCAGAGCTGCTGCCTGTCTCTCTGAGTCTCTCCAGTATTTTGTATCTATCTTGGGTATCATTGTGGGTGTGCTGCAGCCCCACAATCTGTGAGGGATGTTTCCTCCAATGTCCCAAAGACTTGCTGGTAGGTCAATTGGTAAATACTCCTTAATGCATGTAAGTGACAAAAGAATCAAAGGTGAGTTGATGGACATGTGAAAGACAATTGGTTGTACGGTTATGGAGGATTAAGGGGAAGGGGAATCTAGTTATGGGATTGCTCTGCTGGGCGCTGACATGGATGAAATGGGCTGAATAGTTGTCCTGTGCAGTCATAAGCAAATTTATTTACGCCCAACACTTCTTCCCTTGCTAAGCCTCACAAAGAGCTAAGCTACTTTTGAGTCTTGCAAAAAAAGTTTTGTCCCCTATGTAGTTACCCATAAATGGACATTTGCCTGTAATATGGAGTGCCCAGCCAGTTGTATTACATTTTCAATGCACCAGCTGGCTGCATATTATAGTTTAGAGATACAGTGGCTTGCAAAAGTATTCATACCCCTTGAACTTTTCCACATTTTGTCATGTTACAACCACAAACGTAAATGTATTTTATTGGGATTTTATGTGATAGACCAACACAAAGTGGCGCATAATTGTGAAGTGGAAGGAAAATGATACATGGTTTTCAAATCTTTGTACAAATAAAAAACTGAAAAGTGTGGCATGCAAAAGTATTCAGCCCCCTTTACTCTGATGCCCCTAAATAAAATCCAGTGCAACCAATTGCCTTCAGAAGTCACCTAATTAGTAAATAGAGTCCACTTGTGTGTAATCTAATCTCAGTATAAATACAGCTGTTCTGTGAAGGCCTCAGAGGTTTGTTAGAGAACATTAGTGAACAAACAATATTCCTGGGGCATCATGAGGCCCAAGGAACATACCAGATAGGTCAGGGATAAAGTTGTGGAGAAGTTTAAAGCAGGGTTAGGTTATAAAAAATATCCCAAGCTTTGAACATCTCACGGAGCACTGTTCAGTCCATCATCCGAAAATGGAAAGAGTATGGCACAACTGCAAACCTACCAAGACATGCCCATCCACCTAAACTGACAGGCCGGGCAAGGAGAGCAATGATCAGAGAAGAAGCCAAGAGGCCCATGGTAACTCTGGAGGACCTGCAGAGATCCACAGCTCAGGTGGAGATTCTGTCCACAGGACAACTATTAGTCGTGCACTCCACAAATCGGGCCTTTATGGAAGAGTGGCAAGAAGAAAGCCATTGTTGAAACAAAGCCATAAGAAGTCCCATTTGCAGTTTGCCACAAGCCATGTGAGGGACACAGCAAACATGTGGAGGAAGGTGCTCTCGCTGATGAGACCAAAATTGAAGTTTTTGGCATAAATGCAAAACGCTATGTGTGGTGGAAAACTAACACTGCACATCACCCTGAACACACCATCCCCACTGTGAAACATGGTGGTGGCAGCATCATGCTGTGGGGATGCTTTTCTTCAGCAGGGACAGGGAAGCTGGTCAGAGTTAATGGAAGATGGATGGAGCCAAATACAGGGCAATCTTGGAAGAAAACCTGTTAGAGTTTGCAAAAGACTTGAGACTGGGGCGGAGGCTCACCTTCCAGCAGGACAACAACCCTAAACATACAGCCAGAGCTACAATGGAATGGTTTAGATCAAAGCATATTCATGTGTTAGAATGGCCCAGTCAAAGTCCAGACCTAAATCCAATTGAGAATCTCTGGCAAAACTTGAAAATTGCTGTTCACAGACACTCTCCATCCAATCCGACTGAGCTTGAGCTATTTTGCAAAGAAGAATGGGCAAAATTTTCAGTCTCTAGATGTGCAAAGCTGGTAGAGACATACCCCAAAAGACTTGCAGCTGTAATTGCAGTGAAAGGTGGTTCTACAAAGTATTGACTCAGGGGGGCTGAATACTTTTGCACACCACACTTTTCAGTTTTTTATTTGTAATAAAATTTGGAAACCATGTATCATTTTCCTTCCACTTCACAATTATGCACCACTTTGTGTTGGTCTATCACATAAAATCCCAATAAAATACATTTACGTTTGTGGTTGTAATGTGACAAAATGTGGAAAAGTTCAAGGGGTATGAATACTTTTGCAAGCCACTGTACAGTGTGAAAACAAGGCCTGGGGCCCAACGAGTCTAAACCGACCAGCAATCCCCTGCACATTAAAGTCCCAGTCCCACTGTACGAGGCAATTCACGAGTTCTCCTGAGCTTCCCCCTGATTCGAACTCTGAGAATGTCCGTAGCGGGTCCGTAGGAGTTCGTGGATGTCACGTAGCGACTCGTAATGCTAACGGTAGGTATAAAAAGTAACCGTTTTTATCCATCACGAGTTTTTTTTTTACTCGTGGACATTTTTTGCAGGGATGAAAAAAACATCACGAATTACCGGATGTCCCGAGTACCTACCGTTAGCATTACGTGCCGCTACGGGACATCCACGAACTCCTACGGACCCGCTACGGACATTCTCCGAGTTCGAATCAGGGAGAACTCTTGAATTACCTCGTACAGTGGGACAGGGGCTTAACACTATCATGTGCACGCTAGGGACCATTTACAATTTACACCAAGCCAATTAGCCTACAAACCTGTGCGTCTATGGAGCGTGGGAGGAAACCGAAGACCTCGGAGAAAACCCATGTAGGTCACGGGGAGAAGGTACAAACTCCCTACAGACAGTACCTATAGTCAGGATCGAACCCGGGACCCGGGGGTCCTGGCGCTGTAAGGCAGCAACTCTACCGCTGCGCCACCGTGCTTCCTTAATGCTGGTAATGTCCATCAACATGGGCAAATACACACCAACGCATATGCAAAGTCATCTTAATATATGACTTTCAGGGAAGCTTTCTGCAAGTCTGTGTAGCCAGAGGTCTCTCTCACTGGAAGAGCCACATCACACCCTTCCAGTTAGGTAACTACCATAGTACAGAAAAATCGTTGCCATCACAACAGAATTATTTTTGTCCCTATGTATTTAAGAAGAATCTGGATAAATGTACAAGGGAGAAAGTGACAGAAGATGTTGATTATTTCATGTACATGTAAGGAGCAAGAGTTCACATTGAATAATAACACTGGCATGGATTTTGAAGGATGAATGCTCTGATTCTATGTCTTGGTCTACTTAGATATTTAAGAAGGCATGTGACCGGATCTCACATGGCAGCTTGATCAAATAAGCTAATGATTCAGAGTTCAAGATGAAGAGGTTTGTATGTCAAATGAAAATTGTCAATGCAGAAAGGAAAGTTAAAGAGGCTGCAGAAAAATATCAATAGTAAAATTGGTCAAATGAGCAAAACGTAATGGGTGTGGAGTCAGACATTTGGATAGTTTAAACAAGACAAAGGATTGCACAATGCAGTGGAGAAAAGGGAGGGTTGAGCATGACAATTAGAGACAAAGGATAGACACAAAATGCTGGAGTAACTCAGAGGGACGGGCAGCATTGGAGAGAAGGAATGGGTGATGTTTAGGGTCGAGACCTTTCTTCAGAGTCGTCACCCATTCCTTCTCTCCAGAGATGCTGCCTGTCCCGCTGAGTTACTATAGCTTTAATGTCCATCTTCATTTTAAATCAGCATCTGCAATTCCTTCCTACACAGTGGAGACAAAGGCATGTGGATTACTTGCATGCTGGAAACTGGTCATGTCCTGAACTATGTAAAACGCAAACAAGGCTACTGATTCTGGATGGTACACAGCATTGATTACTACACTACAAGAAGGAAGTAAAAACAACTGAGAGGGTTCAAAGGAGATTTAGATGATGTTGCCAGGACTGGATAATTATGGCCATGAACTGACATGTGTTGGGCTGGGAATAGACACAAAATGCTGGAGCAACTCAGCAGGACAGGCAGCACCTCTGGAGATAAGGATTGGGTGACAGTCTTCAGAGGGTTCTTCTCTTGGGAACAGAGGTTGAAGAGAAATCTAATTGTGATTTATGAAATTTTTATATCTATTCAGGAATGGCCCCTTTTTTACTTGGTAAAGAGAACAATGAATGGGGACATAGATGCAAGATAATTGGTTGAAGGATTCGAGGATTTAGGGGAAAGCATTTTCTTTTGCCTAGGAACTAGTAGGCATCTGAATTTGCCTGCTGAAAAGCATTGCGGGGGCTGAAACCCTCCTCGCATTTAAACAGCACCTGGAAGAACATTAAATCAGCACAAGATGAGGAGTGGGAAGTAGGGGCATCCTTTATGGGGTTGGCTGGCATTCCTATTGTGCCTTAATGAAGCCCTTTGTTGGGATATTATTTTGTCACAGCCAAAAAACAGTTCTCCTAAAAGAGCAACACATTTGATTCTCTGCCATCTTCAGCGATGTCCAATTACATAGCCAATTTTCCAATCAACAAAATCAGTGGCAATTTATGAGGAAACATCTCTGCTTTAAGCCGGGCACGTCCTGGTCAACCTGCACATTCACCTTGGGTTTTCTGAAATGTGGCGTTTCACCCTCTTGTGGCAACTGTAGGCACTGCAATAATTGCCAGCATTTGAACTGGAATTGGTTTCAGCACAAATGTCGTAGTTATCAATGTGCAGATTAACTGGTAATTCGTGAGAAACTAGCCTGAATTGCCAATTTTCACTAGTTCTTGTATAATTTGTTGGGCTATTTGAAGATATTTTGTCATTAACCATCCAAGAGATTGTCAGTTTAGTTTATTCTCACTTGTACTGAGGTACAGTGAAAAGCTTTTGTTGCGTGCTAACCAGTCAGCAGAGAAACAATGCATGAACACAATCGAGCCGTTTACAGTGTATAGATACATGATAAGGGGATAACGTTTAGCGCAAGGTAAAGGCAGTAAAGTCCGATCAAAGATAGTCCAAGGGTCACCAATGAGGTAGATCGTGGTTCACCACTGCTCTTGGGTTTGGGTATGATCGAATTTCACTGTACCCTAATTGGTACATGTGGCAATAAACTGGCCTTGAAACTAGGGTTGCCAACTGTCCCGTATTAGCTGGGACATCCCGTATATTGGGCTTAATTGGTTTGTCCAATATGGGACTTCCCTTGTCCCGTATTTGATTGCTACTACTCGGCTCGAGGGGACTGTCGGGTCGGAGCGCCGTGTCCGGCCCCGTCTCGCCCGTCCGGACATAGTGCAGTCCATGGAGTGCAGCAGCAGCAGCAGCGCCTCGCCCGTGGTCCCCATCGGTCAGCAGCCCGGCCAGCCGTCCGACCTTCGGACCTTCGCTCACCGCCGACACCACCACCCCTCCTTCTCATGGCCGATCATCGGTTCATGAGTCGGATGGAGTGCTGGACTTTGCACTCGATGTCGCGCGGGCCGGGCCAAAACTCCTCAGCCTGCCCGCCGGGCCAACATCATTCACCCAGCCACGGCCGAGTCAGTCAACGAATTGCCGTCGGGAATTTGTCCCTATTTTGACCTTGTGTCCCTTATTTAAGAGTGAGAAAGTTGGCGACCCAACTTGAAACCTTGATTCTGTTGCCTGATAACAGCTGGGAAGAAACTGTCCCTGAATCTGGAGCTGTGCGTTAACACGCTGCTATACTTTTTCCCTGATGGGTAAGGGGAGAAGAGGGAGTGGCCAGGGTGCCAAAGTATTAGGAACAAAGTAACTGTTAATAGCCACCAATCAATCTCTGGCCTAGAAAATGAGCAGACAAATATGTGGAATCGCATTAATTTGGGTGGTGAATTATTGTTGGAGTTTTAGTGAGGGTAAAGAAATCCAGAGTCTAGCCTGGGCAAATGTTGGATCTGTGGTGTTCTCCACAGTTATTGCTGGGTAAAGCAGAGTTTCTGGCCATCACTCTTCACACTCCCTGGTGCCAATTTGACTTTCCTTTCATTTAAGAAGTCCAAGGTTGCAGTTGCAGGTGCAGTTTGGGCAAAGCTCTATGTTTTTTTCCTTTTGTTAATTCATTTTTGGCATCTGGAATATTGCCAAACAAAACCAGCATCTATTGCCCATCTCCAATTGATCTTTGGAAGATGGCGGCGAGCCAACCTCCTGAACAGCTGCAGTTCTCTGGTGAATGTACTTCCACAGCGCTGATGCGGAAAGCATTCCAGGATTCAAACTGATGATATAATTCCACATTAAAGTGGTGGATGGCAGGGAGGGGAGCTGTGGGTGCATCTGCTGTCTTGTCTTACTTGGTGGTTGAGGGTGTGGGTACGTTATGTGCCATTGCAGTGGTCTGTATAAGTAGCTCCAGTCTACTTTATAGGTGGTGGGCTCTCCAGTCATGATGTATTGGTGACAGGAGAATGAATATATGTGGCCCCAATCTGGACTGGGTGCCGCTCCAAAAGGCCGAGCACGTGGACCGGACGCGGCCTACAGCGGCGGGGGACACCATGGCTACGCTTGGCCGGGCCTACCCTGCAAAGCCACCAAGACAACAGGCATTCATGGTCAGATCAAGAAGCCTGAGTGTGGGAGGAAACCGAAGATCTCGGAGAAAACTCACACAGGTCATGGGGAGAACGTACAAACTCCGTACAGACAGCACCCGCAGTCAGGAGCGAACCTGGGTCTCTGGCGCTGCAAGCACTATGGCAGCAGTTCACCCACTGCGCTACCGTGCCACACAAGGATTGACTGGCCCCTCACCCAGATAATGTAAACACCTGCCATTGTTTGATAATAATAATATATATATATAATATATATATATACATATATATAAACCAGCTGTAAGGATCACTCAGGGAGAAGGTCTCTTCGGGGTCTTTACACTTCTCCAGAGCTCTGTCAACAATAAAGTTGCTGCTTTTCTCTTACTCAGGTCTCAGTGAACATATTCACCAACAAAGGCTTTCTGAAAATCTAGGTATACAACATCTACTGACTCTCCTTTGTCTGTCCTGCTATTTACTTCTTCAAAGAATTCCAGCCCATTCATCATGCAAGACCCCCCCCCCTTCTCAAAACCATGCTGACTTCGGCCTATTTTATCATGGACGTCTAAGTACTTCTAATGGTCCTGACCGAAAGCATTGCCTTTCGGTCTGGGAAGCTGCGTGATCTGCTGAGTTACACCAACACTATTGTGTTTTATCCAGGATTCCAGCATCTACAGTTCCTTATCTCTCCTGTTGAACATTTATGTGCTGCCATCAAATGCCTTGCAGTGTTACATCAGTATTCATGGCACCTATGTTTCTATGGAGATTCTATGTTTCTATGGAGATTCTATGTTTCTATGGAGAAGGCAGGCACGGGTTATTGATTAGGGACGATCAGCCATGATCACAATGAATGGCTCAAAGAGCCGAATGGCCTCCTCCTGCACCTATTTTCTATGTGTCTATGTTTTTATATTCACACTTTTCAGAGGTGTCTGGCACCTCTGTGCATGCGGGCCCCCCAGTAAAGGCACCTCACCTTCCTTTCCACCTCCTCCGTCAGGGTTACCAGTCCAGTTTTGATGCCCCCAATTTTTCCCATTCTGATTCATTTGCAGAACAAGTGCCAGCACTAACCGCTGTTCGCCTCTGTCTTAAGTGGTAAAATCTAGCTTTAAGCTAGTACTAATCGTTGAGAGGCTGTGTGACATTGGTCACCTGCTAATGAGTGCAACCAATGAATAACTTGGCTACTATTGACTGGATGCTGCAACTATGAGAAATAGCATGCGACACAACACTGGCAAGCAGGCGAGCGAGATTGCACTAAGCAGTATGTTGAGTAGCTAGCTACTCATTGTGATTCCCTGTGTCCATACCATGTTTGTCGGTCGGCGAGACTGGGAAGCCGCCCGGAAGATTGTCGGTCGGCGTGAACTGGAGGGAGCTGGGGAAGTCGGATGTGAGGAGCAATGGCCGATGGGAGGGTGTACGGGGGGTAACGCCTCCAGCACCTTCAGGTGGGCTGCAGGAGGCGACCTTGGGACACAAAGATGGCCTGGGCGAGGAGAGTCAGTGAATGAATGAATACTTTATTGTCACATGTGACATATCTCAGTGAAATTCTTTGCTTGCAGACCCAAGGTATGCAAATAGTCGCCACATGAGGGCACTGACAAAGTATACACAGTATCTGCGCCAGGTCGATTGTTCTCCCCCCCCACGCCGGGTCCTCCTTTGTTCCTTCCCTCGGCAGCGGCGGCCTCACTTCCACGTGTCAGCCGTCGTCTGTCACTCAGCGCCCCCATCGACTGCCACACCGACCTCTCCACTCACGCTGCCGGGTCCTCTCCGGACGTCTCCGTGGCGCCGAACCCGGCCACAGTCGCGGGCTCCGTCGACTTGCAACTCGTGGGCTCCGATCTCGCTTGCAGAGAGGAGAGGGACGTTGGTTCGTGGAAGTACGTTGAGTGCAAGGGGCCGACTAGATTTTGAACATTGACTAATGGAACCAATAATGGCGGCGACTGCCAGTGTAACGTATGCAATATGAATTTCACTCTGCAGTTGCAGATGTGACAAATAAAACTATTGATTGAAATTAAACTGCTTTCCCTTTTCTTCCTGGTTAGACTGGCCTTTTAAACATCATTTAAAAGGCAAGTGAAAACAATTGGTTTCTGATCTCTGGGCAGATTTACTTTTTGTACACAGAGGAAAATTTAATGTGATTGTGGACCCAAGTGACATTCAGACCTGAGGCATAACAACATCTGGTGACCTGCACAGCTGCACAGGATGCTGCCAGCGGCTCACAGAGTAGACGACAAACAGAATCACAAATACCCTCGCTAGTGACAGATGATTTATAGAAATAAAACTGCTAATTTCTGTCATGTGGGACACTGCACAATGATTGTTTTTAATCAGACGATGCCAGCACATGGAGCAGGATTTGAAGATTAATGCTGGCAAGGAGAACGAACGTCAATCTGATCTTCTGGTCATTGTGTCCCATTTTAGAAACATAGAAACATAGAAACATAGAAACATAGAAATTAGGTGCAGGAGCAGGTCATTCGGCCCTTCGAGCCTGCACCGCCATTCAATATGATCATGGCTGATCATCCAACTCAGTATCCTGTACCTGCCTTCTCTCCATACCCCCTGATCCCTTCAGCCACAAGGGCCACATCCAACTCCCTCTTAAATATGGCCAACGAACTGGCTTCAATTACCTTCTGTGGCAGAGAATTCCACAGATTCACCACTCTCTGTGTGAAAAACGATTTTCTCATCTCGGTCCTAAAAGACTTCCCCCTTATCCTTAAACTGTGACCCCTTGTCCTGGAC
The DNA here is from genome assembly GCA_035221665.1 of Okamejei kenojei. Taxonomy (NCBI): domain Eukaryota; kingdom Metazoa; phylum Chordata; class Chondrichthyes; order Rajiformes; family Rajidae; genus Okamejei; species Okamejei kenojei. Next base: position 11,342,664 of record CM069142.1, read on the forward strand.
TTCCCCAACATCGGGAACAATCTTCCTGCATCTAGCCTGTCCAACCCCTTAAGAATTTTGTAAGTCTCTATGAGATCACCCCTCAATCTTCTAAATTCCAGCGAGTACAAGCCAAGTCTATCCAGTCTTTCTTCATATGGAAGTCGTGCCATCCCAGGAATCAGTCTGGTGAACCTTCTCTGTACTCCCTCTATGGCAAGAATGTCTTTCCTCAGATTAGGAGACCAAAACTGTAAGCAATACTCCAGGTGTGGCCTCACCAAGACCCGGTACAACTGCAGTAGAACCTCCCTGCTCTTGTACTCAAATCCTTTTGCTATGAATGCCAACATACCATTTGCTTTCTTCACAGCCTGCTGCACCTGCATGCGTACTTTCAATGACTGGTGTACTATGACACCCAGGTCTCGCTGCATCTCCCCTTTTCCTAATCGGTCACCATTCAAATAATAGTCTACCTTCCTGGTTTTGCCACCAAAGTGGATATCCTCACATTTATTCACATTATACTGCATCTGCCATGCATTTGCCCACTCACCAAGTCATCCTGCAGCCTCCTAGCATCTTCCTCACAGCTAACACTGCCCCCCAGCTTCGTGTCATCCGCAAACTTTGGGATGTTGCATTTAATTCCCTCGTCCAAATCATTAATGTATATTTTAAATAGCTGGGGTCCCAGCACTGAGCCTTGCGGCACCCCACTAGTCACTGCCTGCCATCCTGAAAAGGACCCATTCACTCCTACTCTTTGCTTCCTGTCTGCCAGCCAGTTCTCTATCCACATCAATACTGAACCACCAATACTGTGTGCTTTAAGTTTGTATACCAATCTCTTGTGTGGGACCTTGTCGAAAGCCTTCTGAAAGTCCAGATATAACACATCCACTGCTTCTCCCTTATCTACTCTACTAGTTACATCCTCAAAAAATTCAATAAGATTCGTCAGACATGATTTACCTTTCGTAAATCCATGCTGACTTTGTCCAATGATTTCACCACTTTCCAAATGCACTGCTATCCCATCTTTAATAACTGACTCTAGCAGTTTCCCCACTACCGATGTTAGACTAACTGGTCTGTAATTCCCCGTTTTCTCTCTCCCCCCCTTTTTAAAGTGGGGTGACATTAGCTACCCTCCAATCCTCAGGAACTACTCCAGAATCTAAAGAGTTTTGAAAAATTATCACTAATGCATCTGCTATTTCTGGGGCTACTTCCTTAAGTACCCTGGGATGCAGCCTATCTGGCCCTGGGGATTTATCGGCCTTTAATCCATTCAATTTACCTAACACCACTTTCCTGCTTTCTGGATTTCACTCATTTCCTCCATTTCATTTGACCCGCGATCCCCTGCTATTTCCGGCAAATTATTTATGTCTTCCTTAGTGAAGAAAGAACCAAAGTAGTTATTCAATTGGTCTGCCATGTCCTTGTTCCCCATGATCAATTCACCCGTTTCTGACTGCAAGGGACCTACATTTGTTTTAACTAATCTTTTGCGCTTTACATATCGATAAAAACTTTTGCAGTCAGTTTTTATGTTTCCTGCCAGTTTTCTTTCATACTCCATTTTCCCTTTCCTAATTAAGCCCTTTGTCTTCCTCTGTTGGTCTCTGAATTTCTCCCAGTCCTCTGGTAGGCTGCTTTTTCTGGCTAATTTGTACGCTTCATCTTTTTCTTTGATACTATCCCTGATTTCCCTCGTTATCCACGGATGCGCCATCTTCCCTGATTTATTCTTTTGCCATACTGGGATGAACAATTGTAGTTCATCCATGCAGTCTTTAAATGCCTTCCATTGCATATCCACCGTCAACCCTTCAAGAATCAATTGCCAGTCGATCTTGGCCAATTCACGTCTCATACCCTCAAAGTTACCTTTCTTTAAATTCAGGACCCACGTTTCTGAATTAAGGGTACACAAAAAGCTGGAGAAACTCAGCGGGTGCAGCAGCATCTAAGGAGCGAAGGAGATAGGCGACGTTTCGGGTCGAGACCCTTCTTCAGACCCTTCTGAATTAACAATGTCACTCTCCATCCTAATGAAGAACTCAACCATATTATGGTCACTCTTGCCCAAGGGGCCACGTACAACAAGGCTGCTAACTAACCCTTCCTCATTACTCAATATCCAGTCTAGAATAGCCTGCTCTCTCGTTGGTTCCTCCACATGTTGGTTTAGAAAACTATCCCGCATACATTCCAAGAAATCCTCTTCCTCAGCACCCCTGCCAATTTGATTCACCCAATCTATATGTAGATTGAAGTCACCCATTATAACGGTTTTACCTTCGTTGCACGCATTTCTAATTTCCTGTTTGATGCCATCCCCAACTCCACTACTACTGTTAGGTGGCCTGTACACAACACCCACTAGCGTTTTCTGCCCCTTAGTGTTTCGCAGCTCCACCCATATCGATTCCACATCCTCCAAGCTAATGTCATTCCTTTCTATTGCATTAATCTCCGCTCTAACCAGCAACGCTACCCCACCTCCTTTACCTCTCTGTCTATCCTTCCTGAATATTGAATATCCCTGGATGTTCAGCTCCCACCCAGCCTTGGTCACCCTGGAGCCATGTCTCCGTGATCCCAACTATATCATAATTATTAATAGCTATCTGCACATTCAACTCATCCACCTTATTATGAATGCTCCTCGCATTGAGACACAAAGCCTTCAGGCTTGTTTTTACAACACTCTTGGCCCTTTTACAATTATGTTGAAAAGTGGCCCTTTTAGATTTTTGCCCTGGATTTGTTTTCCTGCCACTTTTCACCTTGCTACCTATTGCTCCTATCCTCATTTTACACCCCTCTGTCTCTCTGCTCACACATTTAAGAAACCCTCCACTTCTTATTCTGCGTTTGTTTTTTTTTTTCTTTCCTCCCTACGTGTTGCGTCTGACTGCTTCTCTTCTCTGCCTCCTGCCTCACAAACGGACTACTTGCCTTCTCTATTTGAGTCCCTCCCCCCAACCGATCTAGTTTAAAGTCTCCCCAGTAGCATTTGCAAATCTCCCAGCCAGGATATTGGCTCCCCTCGGGTTCAAGTGCAACCCGTCCTTTTTGTACAGGTCACACCTTCCCCAAAAGAGGTCCCAATGATCCAGAAACTTGAATCTCTGTGCTCTGCACCAGTCCTTTAGCCACGCATTGATCCTCCACCTTGCTCCATTCCTACTCTCACTGTCGCGTGGTACAGGCAGTAATCCTGAGATTGTAACCTTTGCGGTCCTTCTCCTTAACACTCTTCCTAACACTTTAATCGTGAACTGACATCTAAGACTTTTATTCCAATTATCTCCTTGCAGATTGCCACACGAGGAATCATGGACTTAGTTGCTTTTTAAATTGCACCTAATTTCAAAAATACATGTCAATTTTAACCCTATTAGTCTCTCCATTTTGTTTTAAGTACAATGAATAAGTTTGACAATGAGTAAGTTTGTTGGCCAAGTATTCACATACAAGGAATTTGCCTTGGTGCTCTGCCTGCAAGTGACAACATGACATACAGTGACAGTTAGGAATGACACATAAAACATTAAACATTAATAATAAAACATTATCAATTAAACATGTGAATTAAGTAAAATACCAGAGCAAAAGGAGGCTACAGACTTTTGGTTATTGAGTAGAGCTATTACCCGTGGAAAAAAAGTTGTTTTTATTTCTGACTGTGGAGGCTTTGACAGTCCGGAGTCGCCTTCCAGAGGGAAAGTGATTCAAAGAGTTTGTGGCCAGGGTGAGAGGGGTCAGAGCTGACCCTGCCCGCTCGCTTCCTGGCCCTTGCAGTGTACAGTTCGTCAATGGAGCTAATAACCTTGTAAGGTGCATTCACACCTTGGGAATTGTTAGTTCTGCAAAGCCAGCAAAGGCACAAGGGTTAGAACCGAGAGCCCCAACCAGTAGTGACCTTAAACATGCTGATTAAGACCTTGTTTATGTTTTTACTCTTATATGTTTGTTCCCTGATCAAATAGCTGAGTTCCTGAGCACCAGATTATTTGTGATCAAAATAGAGGTTGTACAATCTCTTTACGATCAACTCTTGGCCAAAACACAAAGCAAACTCCACCCAAAACCCTGGGATTAAACAAAAGGTAGACACAAAATCGTTGAACAAGGGTTCCAGCCTAAAAACGTCACCTATTCCTTTTCTCCACAGATGCTGCATGACCCGCTGAGTTACTCCAGCATATTGTATCTATCTTCAGTAGAAACCAGTTTCTGCAGTTCCTGTCTACACCTGAGAGATTAAACATTAAAGATTGTTGAGCTAGATTCCAGAATGGTTGCTGACCCGATGGCCGACTAATAAGGAAACCGACAGCACAGAATGAAACAAGGAGGAAAGGCCTCCCCTGCTCCATCAGTGAGCAAACTCTGCAAGGTCAGGCAAACACCCTGGAGAGGGTCCAGAGGAGGTTTACAAGAAAGATCTCAGGAATGAATAGGTTAACATATGATGAGCGTTTGTCGGCGCTGGGCCTGCGCTCGCTGGAGTTTGGAAGAATGAGGGTTGACCTCACTGAATCATACAGAATAGTGAAAGGCTTGGATAGAATGGATGTGGAGAGGATGTTTCCACCAGTGGAAGAGTCTCGGACTAGAGGTCATAGCCTTAGAATTAAAAGGCGTTCTTTTAGGAAAGAGATGAGGGGAAATATCTTTAGTCAGAGGGTGGTGAATCTGTGGAATTCTTTGCCACGGTCTGTTGTGAAGGCCAAGTCAGTGGATATTTTTAAGGCAGTAATTTTTGATTAGTATATGTGTCAAAGATTAAGGGGGAAGGTTGGGAGGGAGGGAGAGATGGATCAGCCATGATTGAATGACGGAGTGGATGTGATGGGCTGAATCTACTCCTATCACTTATGACCTTATCACTTTCTGACCAAATAGCGATCTCCTGGGGAATAATTTTCCCTGTTATTGAGTGGGACAAACTGTTCACACAGCTGAATTGCCAGTTACTAAAGGAGACAGATGTAAAAGAACAAAAAGGAAATAAAAATAGGAGTGGTCAGAAATGACTTAATAGCGAACTTCAAACGAGATGTGTATGCCTCGTTGTCACCTTCCCCAAGCTACCAATGATCTATTCTACATTTTCCTTGAAACCCCCAGAGTCGAATCTTCTTTGATCTCTCATTTTCACACCCTACAATTCCATATTTCTGTGTCTCCCTCTGACTCTCAGTCTGAAGAAGGGTCTCGACCTGAAACATCACCCATTCCTTATAGAAACATAGAAACATAGAAATTAGGTGCAGGAGTAGGCCATTCGGCCCTTCGAGCCTGCACCACCATTCAATATGATCATGGCTGATCATCCAACTCAGTATCCCGTACCTGCCTTCTCTCCATACCCTCTGATCCCCTTAGCCACAAGGGCCACATCTAACTCCCTCTTAAATATAGCCAATGAACTGGCCTCAACTACCCTCTGTGGCAGAGAGTTCCAGAGACTCACCACTCTCTGTGTGAAAAAAGTCTTTCTCATCTCGGTCTTAAAGGATTTCCCCCTCATCCTTAAGCTGTGACCCCTTGTCCTGGACTTCCCCAACATCGGGAACAATCTTCCTGCATCTAGCCTGTCCAACCCCTTAAGAATTTTGTAAGTTTCTATAAGATCCCCTCTCAATCTCCTAAATTCTAGAGAGTATAAACCGAGTCTATCCAGTCTTTCTTCATAAGACAGTCCTGACATCCCAGGAATCAGTCTGGTTGACATCCCAGGAATCAGTCTGATCTTTATATCCAAAGATACTGCCTGCCCTGCTGAGTTTACAAGTTATAGGAGTAGAATTAGGCCATTCGGCCCATCGAGTCTACTCCTGTTCTAATCAAGAATTTGTTTTATCTCTGCCTTAAAAATATCCACTGACTTGGCCACAGCCCTCTAAGGCAATGAGTTCCACAGATTAACTACCTTCTGTCTAAATAAGTTACTCCTCATCTCCTTTCTAAAAGTGCGCCCTTTAATTCTGAGGCTATGGCTTCTAATCCCAGACTCTCCCACCAGTGGAAACATCCTTTCCACATTCACTCAATCGATGCCTTTCATTATTCTGTAAGTTTCTATGAGGTCCCCCCTCAAATCTTCTAAACTCCAGTGAGTGGAGGCCCAGTGCTGTCAAACGCTCATCATATGCCAACCCACTCATTCATGAATAATGCAGCATTTTATGTATTTAATTGAGATTTGCATATGCACTTGAAAAGGAATCATTTATAGGCTGTGAGGAAAAAGGAGAGGGGAGATCAGATTAATTGGTACACTCTCTCAAAACAGCCTCAGCTGAAGCTTATGATTCTGATATTTCTAATAATTGCTCCAAATCAAATGGATCATAAATGCTTGGCATCCAACTTGACCGAGAAGTTGCTGAACATCCTTTAGTACATTATAAACCAGGGTCTCTCTTCTCTAATATCACTGATAATCGAAGGAAGCCACAGTTTTCCTCCACTGAGATTGACCCACTCATCCCACTTGTGGCACTCTGAACATTTCACACTTTGCCAATAACACAGTTTATAATTCCACGAGGTTATAAATTATAAATTGTGCGTAAACAATCTGACACACCTTGTTTCGTAGTTACAAGATTATAGTAAATCAGGGCAACCGTGACTGAACGACACTTACACCCCAGTGGTATGAATATTGACTTCTCTAACTTATCGGTATGAACATTGACTTCTCTAACTTTGTAACCTCTCCCTCTCCCTCTCTTTCCATCCCTCTCCCTTCCCAGTTCCCGACCAGTCTGATTGTCCCTGATCACATTTATCTATGTTTGTTTTGTTGTTACCTTTTCCCAGCTAACAAAGATCTATTCTACATTTTCCTTGATCTCCACTCCCTTTTGTCTCATTTTCACACCTCACACCTCCTTTTCTCTGCGTCTCCCTCTTCCCTGGCCCTCAGTCTGAAGAAGGGTGTCAACCCGAGACGTCACACATTCCTTCTCTCCAGAGATGCTGCCTGTCCCGCTGAGTTACTCCAGCATTTTGCGTCTATCTTCAACTCGGACTGAAGGCTGATTAAATCGGTTCCCAATATTCTTGGAATGTTAATATGCTTCATCCAATTTGGCCACATAATGGTGCACAACTATGAGTAGGGCATATAATTTAACACAGAATCATGTGTAGTGTGATTGTCCTCGTGAAGAA